>JANHFX010003374.1:34104-72573 GCA_027560015.1 Chloroceryle amazona | reverse complement strand
ACCCCCCGCTGCTGGATCTTACCCTATTTTAACTCCATGAGCACCTCCCCTGAGGCCACCGGCAGGTAAGGAGCGCCTTCTTTCTGCACCCATTCACCCAGTCGCCTCCCAGTGCAATCCTGGTTTGCAGGCTTCCGGGAGCTGTCTGGGTGCGCGCACCGTGCCCCGAAATTCCCGAGATAAAGCTTTTTTTTTTTTCTTTGTCGGAGGACGTGTTGCACGCTTGGGCATAGCCTTGCGGAGGGGGAACTCCTGCGTTTCTCATGCACCATCCACGAGCTATTCTCAGTGCCTAAAATAATTAGATAGGTATGTTGGGAACACTCGAGCATCTGCTTGCAGCATCTGTTTATGTTCATAACTTTCCATGCACCAGCTGCTCTTTCCCCCCTCCCCCCCGAGATATTTTATTCTGGGGAAAGGCTGGAAGTTTGCATGATAACTCCGGTGGCAGCAGGAGCAGCAGCAGCAGCAGCAGCACTCCATCCCTTTCCAGTCTTCTCGCCTGTTGTTTCCTGTACAAGAGAGAGGTCAAAAGTATCAAGTCTTAGAGATCGGATGTGTGTTTTTGAAAGGAGTGTCCGAAATGGTTTGGAGGGGTGTGAAATGAACTTGTATTTTCATTCATTAGTATTATGGAAACGGGAGGTTTTATTTATTGCTAATCACCCTGCTAGAAAATAACCCAAAATAAACACACACACACAGAAAAAAAAAAAAAGGAAGAAAAAAACCAAACAAACCACAACCCGACACTGCAGCTGGGGAGCCTGTGAAGAGGCTGTATTGTTTCAACTTAGTTCATGACAGTCAAAGGAAAAAATACTGATAAGAAACGGCTGATTTATAGCTCGATTTGCGGGGGTTCAGCGGCTGCTTTGTCATCTCCCGGGGCCGGGCAGCCCGGGAGCCGCAGGTGCGTGTGCTGGGGCCGCTCCGGTGGCCCGGGCTGAGCCAGGACAAGCGGCTGGGTCCTCTCCCAGCTCGCTGCCACCTTCCCAGCCCGCAGGCAGCCGCACTTGTTCCTGTGTTTCAGCCTTACCTTTACACTTGTTTGCTTTTCCATCCTCGCAGCCGGTGCATCAAGTACACCCCCTGGTGATGGCTGTTCACTTGTAGTTATTGTGTCATCAGCTAGAAATACCCTGAACCCGGCTCCTTGGCAGGACGGCAGATGCAAACTCCACTTGTCCTTTCCTTTCTCCTGTTTCTTTGCACCCCTTTCCCTACCTCATCTGCTTTTTTTTAGTTATTTATTTCCCTTTTATTACCCCCCTGATCATGAAGGACAGATCCCTCTCCTGAAGGCAGCTCCCTGCTTGGTGTAACTTGAATCCTACCTAAACCAGTGCAGAAGCCCTGGGGAAATGACTTTGAAGTAACGCGAGGGGTCCTGAGGAAGGTTATGGGGGTGGCCGTATCCAGCAGCGAGGGAGTGGGGACTGTGGGATGAGGTTTCTCTGGAGCGAGTGGCTCCTTTGTTCTGTTTACCAAGGGCAGAGGGGAAGGAGCTTGGCAAAGGTGGTGCTGGGTGCTCTCTTAGCAACATGTGCCCGGCTCATTCTGCAGGGCTGCCTGGCGTCAGCCTGGGAATAACCGCTCCGAGCGCTCATTAGTGCTCCTCTCTACACCCCCTCGGCTCTTTTCCACTTCAGAGTTGTTGCTCGACATTAAACCTTCTGCACAAATCCCCTTCGAGCTGTTCATTGTGGAGTTTAGACACGCGAGATGAATGTCTTGCCCGAGGGGGAGGTCTTGAGGGGGACGCTTGCTACGGGGAAAGTGTGGGTTTGGGCTCCTCATTGCGGCATTTCCACAAACGTCGGTTCAGAAATGCTGCAGATGCAGCACAGCCCCGGTTCTCTCTGCTCCCCTGAGCATCCCCTCGCAGCAGAGCAAGCCTGGGGCTCTCCCATCCCATCTCAGCCCTTCCCAGTAATGCTGTGTTGGTGCCAGTGCTGGTAATTACTGGCTGCATTGCTCTAGTCCCGTGTTCCCTTCCAGGAGGAAAGGTAGCTTGGATTAATAGTTAGTAATAACACACCTAGTGATGACTGAATTTACAGCTGCCTCTGTGTGTGTCTGGCTGCAGTGCACTGGGCCCAATTAGACAAAGATTCGGGTTGGCTGGTGGGTACTGGGTTGGCTTTTTGTGTCGGTGAGGATTGCAGAGCTGCTCCCACACTCGCTTGGCACCTTCGGTGCCACCACCAACTGATAATGGGGTGGGGGGCAGCAAACTGGTTTTGCCTTTGAGCAGCAGGTGGTTTAGCAAAATAAGAAGGACCGTTAGATTTTTATGCTGGTTTGATTGTTTCTGGGATTTTTAGGGGGAGAAGCTGTACCGAAGCTTGTTGTGACAGTCAGGGTGAACACCCTGGAGGTGTGGGCTCAGGGAACAAGTAGATCTACCAGGCGTTTTACAGGAGAAAGATCACACCAGCTGCCTTGCACTGGCTGGTCCCTGCGCATGGTGCTGGTCACGCTCCCATCCCGGCATCCTCCCCATGTTGAGCACTTGCAGGGAAGAGAGGCAGGTTGTGCTGTAAAAGAGAGAAGACAACTATGCTGTGGTGGGTGATGCCAGAGCTTTGTTGTATAAACTTCAAGCAAACTGTAAAGGCAGCTCAGGGTGCCCCCCAGGCACGCCACCACCCCCCTCCCTGCCCCCACAGCCAGTTTAAGGATCCTTAGAGCCAAACTGGTGCAGGTTGATCCCAAGGGCAGTGTGTAGCTAGGGAGGAGAAATGCTGTGTAAGTTGCAGTGGGTAGAAGGTGCTCAGCCATTCAAGAGTGGGAATAGGACAATGTAAGGTATCAAGGTCGGGTCCCAAAGTTCTGAATGCAGCCAGCTCACCATAGGAAGCTGCCGTTAGGATTTCAGTGATTTGTGGAATTCAAACAAATGTCCTCGGGTCAAGACTTTTGGGGGGGAGCTGCATATTCAGACACTTGCAACTTTACAGCTTATCCTTCCCTCCACCACGAGTTTAGCTCTAAAACCCAAGAGACAATGCAGGGGGGGAAAAAAAAAGAAAAAGGGAAAAAAAAAAACTTCAAAATAAACTGTTTCCTAGGCTGTGTGTTTCCATCAGCTTGGAAGAAAACTGGCTTTGAATGTGGAAGTTGAACAAGACTGTGATTGTAGGATGTGGTTTATACAAGTGATAATTTGCAGACCCATGCAATGGTTGTTGGGGAAGTTTTTTGTGGGGAATGTTATTAAGAGTAATTTCACTTTCCCCCTTGCATTCAGGTTTCTAATAGAAGTATTTTTCAGCTAAATAAAAATAATCGAAGTGAGCAAAATAATTCCTTTGTATTTTGGAACATGATATCCTGAGAAACCCCACGATTAGAAAGGTGTGAGGAGGGAAAAAGTGAATCCTTACACAGGGTAGGGAAGCCAGTCAGATCTATAAGAGAGCAGCTATACCATAAGCCTACATCACTGTGAACCGATCCTATTAGAAGCTGCCAAAACGTCTTGTACGAGGCTGAAGTCAGGGATGACTAATCTTGGCAAGTAGGCGTTGGGACGCATTCTTGCACAACAAACAGGAGCGAGGGGGGAAAGAGAAGGTAAAAGTAAACCCTGGAGAGATTCGAGAGGGAAAAGGAGCCTGCGGGCAACTGCGAGCACGGTGCTGCGATGGGTTTGTCACCTGCTCTTTTCCTAGCAAGTGTTTGCTGACCTCGAGCCCTTGTAATGTGGTTGAGGGATGTGGGAGGGCTGAGAAACTGTTTGAAATCCCTCAAGTTATTGGAAGACCTCTGCGGGGCTTTAGGAGCTGCTTTAGGGAAAGGAGGGAAAGTCTGATCTACAGCTGGTGTCAGATATGAGGGAGAGGAAGAGCCACAGGGCGCTGAAGCCGCTTTGCGGGCACAAATCGTGCTCCTCGGCAGCTGCAGTTGCGTTGGGTTTTGGACGAGCTCAGCTGAGTTTTGCTAATACTGATTTACAAAGAGCGCTGTGATTTAATCCCCCGCTACTGTAAACGGTCCCGAAGTCTCTTCTCGTGTGGCAGTTGGACAGCAGACATTCCTCATCACTTGGGTTTAGTTTTCTTTCCTCCACGGGGCACGTGTGTGGACGGAACAGTTGCAGTAATGCATCTCTCCTCCTCTGCAGTGTTTCAATTACATTTCCTGATATACAGTACATGACTTCATGGATGACGCACTTGTTAAAAGCTAAACCTGGGTCTAAGCCAGACCTCCCTGAAACAAGTTTGGTGGCTTCTACCCCTCAGGAAGAAGGTTTTGTAGCCTCTCTGCTGAGTCTTAATTGCTGATGTTTAAGACCCATGGGACGTGTGGGACCGTTACCTGTTGGAGCTGGAACTGGCTGCCTCGGGCTCCCCAGGGGAAGCTGCTGGTGGTTCTTGCTACCAAAGGTGTTAGGAAGACACTCAGCTGGTCCTGCTCCATCGTAGCCTTTTGCTACTTGCATTAGCAGGAGCAGATGAGGGTTGTTAGAAGGTTTAGTTTGCTTTGTAGGACTTCAGTGAGTGTAAAAACCAGACAGATCCCAATGAGTTTCTGGAGTTAAAGAGGAGAACCAACGCAGCCCTTAGAGTTGCAGAGAATAGACAACTTTTTCTTTTTTAGCTTAATTAAAAAAGTTATATGCGATGTAATCTCATGGAAATCACTGACATTTGTGTTATCCAAGTTTGTTGCTTTTCATCTCCCCTTGCATGTGGTAGGTAAAACAATCCAGGAGATGCCTTGTCCATCCCTACAAACTGTTTCAGTATTGACACGTGAACAGTTGGATGTTAACGCCGATTGTTTGTTTCAGAACAAACAGAAAGCACAGTTGGAAACGGCAGAGAGATTCTTTGCATGTTCAGCTTTGCAGCGAATACTGCTGGGAGACTTGGTTGTGACATAATCACTCGAGTGCTCTCACTTGGGGAGAGTGGTGGCAGTAATGATATCACTGCTGTCAGTACACGGCCGTGCACGAGGCACATTCCAGGAGATGGTGTAGTTAAGAAGCGGGAATCTTCGTGCAGGTCCCCAGGAGTAATTTCACTTGTTTCTTTCAGGTTTGATTCCTTCTCTTTTTTCCTCCAAGGTCTAATATGCCGTTTCTCTTTCTCTTGCAGACCATGCCCTCTCTATGACGGTTACTTCTTAAGCTAACTCTGCATGCCAGAAGACCGTCCTTGGTTGATCCAAGGGCTTTTGGGGACTCCGGCCTCTCCCCAGTTTTTCTGTGTGTGTGTGTTCCTCTAGAACTTTCAAAACTGTTTCTCCAAAGGGTTTTGCAGAAACTTAGACTGTTTTCTAAAGCAGAAGCACCTCAGTCCACAGCAGTAGTGATGGGCAGCGTGCGAACCAACCGCTACAGCATCGTGTCTTCGGAAGAGGACGGCATGAAGCTGTCAACCATGGCCGTTGCCAACGGTTTTGGGAATGGAAAGAGCAAGGTACACACCAGACAGCAGTGCAGGAGCCGCTTTGTCAAAAAAGACGGCCACTGCAACGTCCAGTTTATCAACGTGGGTGAGAAGGGACAGCGTTACCTGGCAGACATCTTCACCACTTGCGTGGACATCCGCTGGAGGTGGATGCTAGTTATCTTCTGCCTGACTTTCATCCTCTCCTGGCTTTTTTTTGGCTGTGTCTTTTGGTTGATTGCACTGTTGCACGGGGATCTGGAGAATCAAGAAAACAGCAAACCTTGCGTCTCTCAAGTGAGCAGCTTCACCGCAGCCTTTCTGTTCTCCATCGAGACCCAGACCACGATCGGCTATGGCTTCAGGTGTGTCACAGACGAGTGCCCCATCGCAGTGTTCATGGTGGTTTTTCAGTCTATAGTAGGCTGCATCATTGATGCCTTCATCATTGGTGCCGTCATGGCAAAGATGGCTAAGCCAAAAAAGAGAAATGAAACTCTAGTCTTCAGCCACAATGCCGTGGTGGCCATGAGAGACGGAAAACTGTGCCTGATGTGGCGTGTTGGAAACCTGAGGAAAAGCCACTTAGTGGAGGCACACGTGCGAGCACAGCTCCTCAAATCCAGGATCACGTCGGAAGGGGAGTACATCCCCTTGGATCAAATAGACATCAACGTAGGGTTTGACAGCGGGATAGACCGCATATTCCTGGTCTCCCCGATTACGATAGTACACGAAATAGATGAAGACAGTCCCTTGTATGACTTGAGCAAACAAGACATGGACAATGCTGACTTTGAAATTGTAGTAATATTAGAGGGCATGGTGGAAGCGACCGCCATGACTACCCAGTGCCGTAGCTCATACCTGGCAAACGAAATCCTCTGGGGCCACCGCTACGAGCCCGTACTCTTCGAAGAGAAGAACTACTACAAAGTGGACTACTCGAGGTTCCACAAAACATACGAAGTGCCCAACACACCCATCTGTAGTGCCAGAGACTTAGCAGAAAAGAAATACATTCTCTCTAACGCAAACTCCTTTTGCTACGAGAACGAAGTGGCCCTCACCAGCAAAGAGGAGGATGAGATTGACACTGGGGTGCCTGAAAGCATGAGCACAGACACCCACCCGGACATGGACCACCACAACCAAGCAGGGGTGCCTCTAGAACCACGGCCGCTACGGCGGGAGTCGGAAATATGACTGACAGACTCTTCCTCTCTCTTTTGGTTGAAAGGAAAAAAAAACCAACCAAACAAAAACAACCAAACAAAAACCAACGCAGAAACAAACCAACCACATCTATCGGTCAAAGGCACGTTGACCTGAGAAGTTGGCCCAGAACAGTTTTCAGACAACGGTACTGTTGAAGAGCGGTGTGAAGGGAAGCAGACCTGAGAAACCCCGGCTGGTTTTAGGGCTGTCCTCAGAGGAGGGGGCGACAGAAAATGAACTCTAAACACAAAGCACTAAACATGTCTAAGTATGAACAGAAGGCACATATGTTGTAGAATAAATTATGTATATATTTTTTTACAAAACTTGAACTTGCAGGCAAGCTTTGGTTGGGTTATTATTAATTTTTTTTTTTTTTTTTCAACTTTTTCCAGAATGCTTCTCTCTAGGGAACAAGAATGTTTTTAATGGCATAACAAAGGCAAGAATCTGCCTTATTATTATTATTATAATTATTTTTTAAAAAGCTGCTGCTAACTACATGAACACAAATGGTTATTTTTGTTGCAGTGTAGTTTTTATTTTCTCTTGTGTAATTTAAAAAAAAAAAAAAGAAGAAGAAAAAAAAAAAAGTCAGTGTTGAACTTTTTGGGTTGAAAAGCTCGTGATCACTTCAGAGAGGCCAATGTTGCCAGAAAGTCTAAAACTCCTTTTGAGGCCAGTAGTTTGATAGCTAGAATCAATTTCTCTCTTTCCAATTACATAAAGGGGCATTATGTAATATCAGGCCAATCAGTAGCCTCCAGCAAAATTATGATTTTGGGGGGGGAGAATTTAATTCTCTGTCTAAAGGAAAAAGGAAATAAAATAGAGAGATATATATATTACATAGAAAAAGTACTAAGTTAAAACTACCTAAATGGATACCAAAGAAAATGCAGAGTTTTGCACAGCGGAGTTTATTTAAAAAAAAAAAAAAAAGGAAAAAAAAAAAGGAAAAAAAGAAAGGAGAAAAAAAAAAAAAGAACAGGCTGCTTTAAACAACAAAAAAAAATTCAAACCTCAGATACTTTTTGGTTTAGATTTTTTCTTTTTTTTTTAATTTCTTTTCTTTTTAAGACCTTTATTTTGCACCTTATTCTAAAAGCTTAGGACTTGGGATCTAAAGTGAGTTAGGGCTCCTCCCCTTCCCCCCTGCTCTTCTCTGGGGGGAAATAAATTCCCCTTCTTGCTCATAAGGAGAAGCGCAGTTGGGGGAAAGCAAACCAGCAAACGCGTCCTCCTCGGTCACTCGCCGGGCCGGCTGGCAGCAGAAGGTCAAGTGTTAGTCCAGACATTCCCAAGCCAGCACTGACCTGGCCTCCAAATCCTGAGCCACCCTCCCTCCACGTGCCGCGGCCGCCCGGCACCGGCCCCTCGGCTGATGCCACCGGCTCGGCCGTGCCAGGGATGTGCGAAGCTGCTGCTCAGTGCTAGAGCCCCTGAGAGACTTATAAATCCCCAGGAAGAGGTTTTGTTGTTTCTTTTTTTGGGAGAGGAAAAGGGAAAATGACTTTCCCGACACGGCGCTCGGGAAGGGCACGGGGGTTGTAGCGTTTGGTACAAAACGCTTCTCTTCAGCAGGGCAAGGGTGTCAGAAAAAAGAGTACGTTTTCCATCTCAAGTCTCTAAATGAGATTATTTGGGGAGGATGAGGCTGCAAAACGAGGTCCATCTCCTGCCTCTGTTCCCGGGCAAGCACCAGCTGAGAGGTCAGCAGATGAGAGCAACACCGAGCGCTGAGCAGATCTTGTGACCTCCAGCCACACTCTGGCTCTGGTGGAATTTTGGCTCCTTCACCCAGAAGGCTTTAAATTCTCTGTGCCTCTAAGATCAAGGAGAAAGCCAACTTGTGCTTCACGCCTGCTCCCTGAGGAGCAGGTGGAGAGGGAGGGTGATGATGGTGGTGGGGACAAGAATCCCAGTCAACTCTTGCAGTATTGGATCACTGTATGCCATTAAAAAACAGCTTGTTCTAGGTCTAATGTCTTCTGCAAACAGATATCTGTGAAGGCCTCTGGCCCCTTCCAGCCCTGCCTGAAAGAAATGCCTGCAATGAAATGGTTTCTGATAAGATGGTATCTACAGTGGGTGGGTTCGAAACTGTGGCAATTCGACGTTGTAAACACAGATTTGGCTACTAGAGAGGGCGGATGATTTAAGTGCAAGTACAAGGCTGTTACCGGGGTGGGGGGATGTAAAAGAAAGGAAAGGCTGAACACCTAAAGGAGATTTGATTGCAGTTTCTGGGTCAACAGTAGCGAAGACAACCGAGTGCTGCTAGTGCTGCTATCGTGATATTCTTGTCAAAGTTACAAACTAAACCAAAGAGTATTCAGTGAAGCGGAGGGTGCATGAAAACGTGACGGGGAAGGGATGGAAAAGGGGAGGCTGAGCGGGAGAAAGGGGACCTGTTCTCCAGCTCAGCATCCCCCATGTGCAGAGTGCTCCCACTAAATGATACTTGAGCAATTTGAGGGAGGGATGAGAGATGGGGGGTGGGAAATGCAGGATTCAGCTTGGTTCTTTAAAGCAAAAGAAATTCAGAGATTTAAAAAAAAAATAAATCCCCTCCCCCCCCCTTAATATTTCTGGTGCAGAGGTTTTGGGGTTTTGTTTTGTTTTGTTTTGTTTTTCAAGTCAGTTTTTCAGAAATCTTTTTAAAAATGTACATTTTATAAAGTTTATCAAGTATTTTCATATTTAAAGCCAAATGTAAATACAAGTCTGTAAAGGAGGACAAGGAGAAGAAAAGAAAAGGCCACAAAAAGTATAACTTCTGCTCGGCGGTCTCGGCTAGCTAGTACCTAGATGCTACCGGTTAGCATGAGTTTTTAGCAAATACTTGCAAGCCTTATAGGATTCCTAATGCTACGAACTTCTCTTTATTTATTTTTAAGCATGGTCTTTTAATTTGAAAACCTGTTCTAGTTACTGGCATTTTTCAAAGTTACCAGCTTTCTGAGTGCTAGTCTGGTCGCGGGTGTGCATTGAGGTAATCCATTACGCTCTCTGCTGCGTTGTTTTTTTGCTTTTCTCTTTTTTTTCCTTTCTTTTCTTTATTTTTTTTTTTTTTTTAATAACCCTTTGTCTTCGCCGATTGAATCTTACATTGCAGAATTGCACTCAGCCTCTGGCTCCGGGAAGCTGCTAGAAAGAGACCTGCAATGTCCACTCCATGGTACCCTTCCCCACCTTGTCCCAGCATCTCTATATATCCCAGCACGCCGCAATAAACCCGGCGTAGGGCAGACTGGTGTAGCACACACTTCTACAGCAGCAAATTGGGTTGGTTGTTTTTAAAAGTGATGTTATTTTTAAGGACTACACAGTGACTGACAGCGTTTCTTCAGTTCCCGATGATCCTGGGCTATGCTGATGCTTAACTAAGGGCCCTTTAAACTGACCCGCAGACTTTTGGTTCAGCCTCTTTAGCAAGGATGAAGTTGGCTCAACCAGCCTCGCACAGAAGGTTTATACTGTATTTCGCTTAGGGTCTGGGGGGGAATATGTTATTTCTGCCCTTCCCTGAAAATACTTGAATGAGACACATTGTCTAAAACCTAATACTGCGTACAGCGACAAACAGCATTTCTGAGGCAGGTGGGGATGGATCTCTCCTTTCCTCTGTCTCTTCCGTGCGAGGTGTCCTTGGTTAAGTAGCAAGGGTAGAAATCATTACTGGTTTAGCTGTTTCATGACGTTCTCTCCCAGCCATGCTAAATTTCTGTGGTGTTAGTTTAGCGCTCGCTCCTCTCGGAAAAGGCAAAGGGTCCAGATTATTTTATTTGTCCTCTTAGGTCTTTTTTTTTTTTTTTTTCATAATGGATTACAAGGTAAAACTGAGAAGTACTGTAATGTCTTTAAATTATGGCTGCTCACGAGCATTGTACAGCAGAAGGGTGCTGCGTAGTCGCCATCCCACAGCCAACAGAAACTGGTTTTGTAATGACTTTCGGCCTGCAGCTATTGTAAGGTGAACAATCGAGGCATCTGACAGTTGTCCATTACTATTTTCCTGTTTGCAGCCTTTTTGTATCAAAGTCTTCCTAATGTACTGCACAAATTGTGGATTGTACAGATTTTTATATATTATGTCTTATTTTATTATTTCTAAATAAATAAATGAAAAAAAAAAAACCACCACTGAACCTAAACAGATGAACCAGAAACAAACCCCAAACCAAACAACCTTGAGAATCACTCGATGGGTGCAGCCTGGGTGTAAATGAATGGGGAGAGAGGTCTGGAGGTTATTACAGAGCTGCATTTCTGGCTGTCTGAGCACAGTCATTGTCTGGAGCACTCTAGGAAGAGACAGGTCGTTCTCTCTCCTGACAAAAGGCAGGAGGAAAGGTGATAGCATCATTATTTCCCAGATGAAAACACAAGCACTAAAGCAACTTGCACCAAAGGAAGATCTGCCCTAGAAGTATCAAGGGACTTTTCTAAGGTCATACCTGGAACTGCAAAGCTCCAGATCATTAGCTGCCAGTTGTAAGAAATGGGGGGGAAAAAAAGCTGAAGGTCTGCACAGCAAAGTACAGTGCAGGGGAAGGAGCTGGGGCTGGGGAATGAAAACACAAGAGGAGAAACAAGCGCATGGAAAGATTTGGAAAGGGATTAAAAAATTAAGCAGGAAATTCATCTTCAAAATCCCTGTGTTTCATGTTTGCCTGGAACATCCCCTTCTAGAACTGATGCTTTGCAGCTCAATTCCAAACACGCCACTGCAATCTTCATACCCACCTCCTGTGTCCAGAGTCCTGAGCCTCAACAAGTGTTGAGTGGGGGTTTTGTGGAACGGGATGGGGATGTGTAACTGGGGCAAGCCTTGAGTAACCCATAAGAGACTCAGTGCCCTTTTTTGTCTGGGTTGGGAAGCTCCTATCCTGCTGGTTATGTGTGTGTGTGTGGCCTGCGGCGCAGATATTGAAGCTGCACAACTGTGACTCAGCTGGAAACTGCTGATCTAACCGGAATCAAACACCCTGCAACAGCTGAGGGTGGCCACAAAGTGTTTCAGCGCAGTTCTGACCCCTCTGCTGATCTTTACAACTTCTTTATCACTCCGTGTTGCTATTAAATGATGCCTCGGATGGAGCCCCGACCCTCTAGAAGGATTCCATTTAGTAATTCAAATTTACTTTTCAAATCTAATGGTCTCTTGGAAAGCTTGTAATAATAATCAGAGGGCTGGCTGTAGAGATACAGATTAGCTGCCACAGCCTGGATCTGCTTATTCTCCCCACTGAACAGCATCCTCTGCGAGAGCTGCTCGCTGGCTTTGATGTTTGCTGCAGGGGCAGCAGGTCTGGGACCACTATCTGCATATTCTGCCTGGCTCGCTCCCCTCGCCTAAATCATTAGCACCCTCTCCTGTCAGTGCCTTTCCCTTCTCCTGCTGGCCACTGGTCTGGTCAGGTGGAGTCAGCATAAATATAGCAACAAAACACAGATGGTATTTTGGTAGCTAGCGAGGTAAAAACTAAACTCTTCTCCTTCCCCTACCAGCTGGAGGCATCTAGCAAACATCAAGCAAGCAGACTGCAAGCACGTGCTACCTGAATCTAGCTGGCGTGAGCCACAGAAGATGTGACAGCACGGGTGTTGGCATGTCACCAAGAGCAGGACCCAGGCAAAGCTGCTCTTTGGGTGCACGTGCCCTCAGCAGACAGCAGGGAAAGGTGTATTAGAAAAAGCTGCACAACCAAGTGTTTCCTCTTTCCCCATTTTTCTCACCAAACTAGCAGTGTTTGCTGACTGGTTTGATGCGCCGATCTCAGGCTGACCACAGGTTTCACTGGTGTGCAAAAAGGTATAAGAACGTCTAAAGAAATGGCCATTCTTTCAAAAGGCTTAACCTAAACTCCTGGCTTCAGGGGAGCCTGTTTCACAGGTCTAGAGATTCTTAGCAGCTGGAGATCAGAGGGGTGGAGTGCAAGAGGGAGTCACGAGCTGCAGCACGGAGCTCCTGCCCTGGTTGGAGACCCTCCTCTTTCCCCCTCCCAACTATCCCAGACTTCAGGGTAGCTCAAGAACCAAAGTCAAAACCAAGTATTAGGTCTCACATGCCCAAACTTGGCCTTGCTCTGGTTATTCCTGGTAGCCAGGCAGGCTGGGAGAGGATCCCCCAGGTAAACCCTCCTTCTGCTGCAGGAGGCACGTTGGCTCCCCATGGAGACCTTCCCTTCTTCATCAGGTTGCAACCCACAGGCTCTTGCTTTCCAGGATTGATATTTTACTCTTTTGTTCATTTCTTTGTTTTTAAAGCCAAAATATCTCGCCGTGCATAAACTGTATTTGATATGCAAATCAACTCATTAATTATTTTGCATTACCTGGTGCACACGATGCCTCGTGGCTGTGCCTGCGTTTCATCCATGCTTGGATTCGTTGAGCAGCGGGGATGCAGTGGCTGTGTTCAAGCCTCCCACCTCTGCCTTGGGAACCCCCTGCTCCCCCCTGCAAATACAGAAAAAAGACCAAAACACAACAAAATTGAGGTCACTGGATAAGAAATGTCTTGATTATTAGGCTTTGAGAAAGATCTGTTAGTGTTGCCCAAGACTAATAAACTCCAAGACTCTGCCTGCACTGAAATCACCACTGGAGTGTCATTTAATTGATATATAATAGTCTGTTAACAGGAAAGGATGGATTTCTACAGTTTAATAGCCCAGGATTTTTATGAACAGGGATGAATATCACCCTGGGGCAGAGAGATTACCCAGAGAAATAATACCTCTTTTGCTCTACTTTTGAAGTCTTTTAATGTTCTTGAATGATGCAGCGGCTGTTGGCTCTGAGGCAGGGTGAATGTCTACCTTTAACCAAAGCATTTCCATCCTTACCCCTCTTATTTCTGCGTGAGCCCTTCTCATGCACACAGAGAATGCCAGGCGGAGCAAAAGCTTTTCCTTTTTCTCCTGTTGATACTTGCACTGCCTTCACTTTTGCTGGAAAGGTAGAAGCAGCTCAAAAGTTGGTATTTTTCTCTGTTTACACCTTAGGCGAGAGAGCTTTGGCTGGCTGCAGTTGACTTGGGATAGCTCTGTGATCCCCAGATGGAAACAGAGGGAATTTCACCCTTCCTCCTTCAAGAGAGTTTGGCAAGAGATGTCTACCCTCTAAGAAGCAGCCCAGCAGCTAATCGGAGAAAAAAAATTAGAAGCTTTAAAGGAAAATGGAAGCGAATAAAACTACGGAGCAACTCAAAAGCACAAGACTGCATTTCAAAGCCCAGAGAGTGCAAAATTGCTCCCTCTTCACTTCATGGCACACTCAGTAGCTCCACCTGAAGGACACCTATCTGCAGGGGCTTTCTGACAGCCAACACCTGGCGAAGGAAAGCAATCAGTTCGGTTGAGGAAGGCACGATGTCACCTACATCATGCTTTGCAAAGGCTGCACCGATGGGGACAGGTGCTCTTGCAGATCAGGGTGTCCTTTGGCCTCCCTTCTCCCCTCTGTATCCGGCCAGCCTGCAAATCTGATCCCAGGAGATTGCCTTGGGCACGGGGGCTGATGACCTTGGCCACGGTGCTCTCCTCCACGTCCCCCACTCTCCGGTGCCGGGCTGCAGGCCCCACGCATGGTCGCTCCTGGTTTAGAAGAAGCCAAGGGGATTAAAAGCAATTAGGGAAGCCCTGATTTACCCTAATTAGAGCCAGTATTGGAGCTGCCTTACAGTCGCTATCTCAAGTTTTCCAAAGCTATCTCCCAGCAGCCTCGGGAGTTTATTTCTGCCCTTCTCATTCTTTCTCCTATCTTTTCTCTCTCCTCCCAGTCACACTCTTCACCAGGCTTTGATCTCAAGGACCCTTGCGGGGTTGGTATTTACCTTTACAGTTGCAACATTTTAATGTAGTCGGAGCATCTCGGTATTTTCAATATTTATAGCTCATTAACTCCTGCGATGAAATCCATCTGCAGTTCTTTACACTCGGTGTTTAATGAGGAAGGTTTGCCAGAATTGCTGTGCCCGTCCCTTGGCGAATTATCTGACAGTTTTTCTACTGAATTAACTCAAGGTATGCATTGACTAAACATCTTTAGAACCATTGGACAAACAGACTATGTAATATTCATAAATTAATGCAAATCGGCTTCAAATATGTCAAACCACCTCCCTTAGGAATCCCTGGACCTCAGCGTGTTGTGACAGTTCTTGTTCAAGCAAATCTGGATCTTTCAGTTCGAATAATGAGAGTGCTTTCATCCTGAGCAGTATTACCAGTGAGACTAATGTGCCATTCTCCTTCTTAAAACTGTAGTCTCATCAGCTATAAATTAAACCACTGGGAGAGCTGGAAAAGAAAATGAGTAGCATTTGCATATATTGTCCTTCTTTTTCATCTGCCACAAGAATGACATCATGGCACCTTTGTAATGACAACGCTGCTCTAGCAGTAAACGACTGAACAGTCGCAGTCTTTCATAGTCTGGGTTTTCAGGCTGGGAGATTTTGTTACACATATGAATTATTTGCATGTATTTGAGATATAATTATGTATTTCTTGAAAGCCTCATGCCACACACATCAAACGGTGCGGGTTTCCTTCCATGGGTATCCCCACATCCCTGGAAAAGTTGCTTGGGGGTATGGTTGTTGCTGATGGCTCTTCAGGAGGAAGCTTCCCAACATGTTTGTAGGTAACTTTATCTACTCTAAGGGCTCACGGAGTTTTGCTGACACTTGGTTTGTTGTCTATGGGAGCATGTAAATCCTGGGAGCTTCTGTGACCATGATGGTTGGTGTCTGCTTTGCTGCTGACCTCCCTCCTTGGGCACACATCTTACTCTTCTGCCAGGGTGCAGACGTGCTATTTATTCCTTCCAGCAGCACTGAGAGAGCCCATCGTGTGTCTCTTATTCGCAGCCCTGTGTTATTTGTGCTGTAAAATAGAAGCACCACCACTCAACTCTACTACTGCCCCTAACACATCTTCCTAACTAAACACATTCAGCTCCTTCTCAACGTGGTAGATTTTGTTTCAGATAGGAGATGACCACATTCCTTCCTTGAAGTTTGTCTCCTCCACACATCAAAAAATGTTAACAAATAGGCATAATATATGCCCAGGGGAGCAGAGAAAGCTGCTTTTCTTTTTCTTGGCTGGCTTAATTCATGCTGGAGTTGTGTGACTTTTCATCTCTGCAGTTGGAGGAAAAGGCAAACTCGCAGCGTAAAAGTAGTATGATAAATTGTGGAAAAATAACTTGCTGGCTTTCCTAAGAAACTCTCCTCTGCAGCTCCTCCTCTCACTGTACTCCTTCCAGCACCCCAGAATTCATTGCATCAGTGCATGTTATGGCACCTTTGGGATGCGTTAGTCATAAGAATGGAGCTACTGGTGCTTTGCAGGCATATTTTAACTTTGGCTCTCACACGAGTGCTCTGACACATCCGTGCTGTCTGCACGTCTGGGTAGCGTTTGCTTGCAGGTGCCTCCTGAGATTCCAGACAGCTCAATAAAAAAAAAATAGGAAACATCTAATTTATAGTTGCTAAGATATGCGGGAGGTCCTTTTGTTATTCTTTGGTGGTGGGAGGGGCTTTTGGGTACGGGGTTAATGTGGGATGGAGGCAAGAGTGATGGCTCGAATGGGAACTTTGGGTTCGTGCTGTAATGTCCGGCTCCAGTTCTGTCCTTTCTCTTCTGAACACTGCAGGTGGCCAAAGAGAGTGGGGAGACTCTGTTTGCTCAGACAGACTTGTTTGTGTGCCCCTATGGGTTACTTTCTGCATTGGGAAAATTCACATGTACCTTCTCAGGCTGGGGCAGCCTCCAGGCTGCGTTGCCCTGGTCCCTTGGCACCCTGCTCACTGCCTGGTGCTCTTTGTGATGCTCCCATCCCCTGCGACCAAAGGCATCGGGGACTGAAAAAATACAGCTCGAGGAGTTTGCACTGGCATCAGGAGGCTCACGCTCGCTGCCTCTGCCCAACTGCTGCTGCCGAGTACCAAATTGCCTGTGTAATTCTGCTCATTGCACAGCAGACGTGAGAGGGACTTGATCTCATCCTAAGTTTCCCTCCTTTGAATTAATTTGGATCTCAGAATTCATCAGTAATGTCATATCATTAACTTCTTACATGAATGCTGCTCTTATAGACAAGTTCCGGAGGCAACCCCATCAGGTTCTTTGCTGTCAAACAACAAAATTTAGTCTGATTTTCAGTTGATTCCAAGTTTATACGTAAAACAGTGGGCTCAAAACTGACTCTCTGACCATTTGCTTTTGCATATAAATGCGGAAGAATTCCCAATTTACTCCTGCAGGTTTAGTACCAGCCCTGGTTTGGAAAAATTGTGGCTTTTTTAAGCCTAATCATTTAATGTAACCAGGAATGACTGGTCAAACATCAAGGTTTATTACCAAGCAGTGTATTGTCCACTAGCAAATATAGCACGGTCAGAAAGACTTGCAATACCAAGGTGTTTTAAATGGAAATACTCAGGCATTACAGATACATTTGATCCTTTCATACTCTGAATCATTTGCTAATGTTATACATAACCACGATCATTTTATGCAGAAGAGGGGACGGGCACAGTGTGAAGGAAAACTGCTCTAGCCTGTCCACTCAAAATATTCAGACACTTAAGAAGCTGTAGCAAAAAAACTACTTAATTTTTCTCTCCCTCAAATAAATGACCAGCTAGAGATCTGGTGCACAAGCAGGGGAACAAAACTACATTAAACCAGCAAAGTACTGTGGTTAGTAAAGATTTTGTTAAAGGACATGCCATGTTTGTTTTTCTCCTTAGGGAACAATAAGAAAACTTCACTTTGTACATATCTCTTTCTGAAACAAGCTCTGGGACTGGTCGCAACCTGTAATAAAAATGCCATATGCAAGAGAATATATTTAATATTGGGAAGGCAAAATAGAACGATATGATCTGTTTGGGGTTTGAAGGTAAATGTTTAGACATTTTATTCCTTTAAAATAATCTGTGATAGATGCTGGTTAGCTGACTGGGAAATGAAATCACAGAGGATTTATGCCATTAATGACAGGCTATGATGTCAAAGACATTTGGCCTGTAGCCATAACCTTTTGTGTGGCTCTGGCTGATTCTTATAAATAAACAGAACCGCTCGGCTGCTGCCTGGATAGGAGCCCCCATCGCCTGGGAGCACTGAAAGCTGGGCTAAGAAAGGCACTTAAAAATATCAGGCAAAAAATTGAGGGGAAGGGATGTCCTGCAAGAAGAGCTTTCTCCCCTTAGCATCTCTGGTTTTATGCAGTAGGGCTTGGTTAATGTTTAAAGAAGCACCAGATTACTGAAGTAACACCGAAACCCATCTCGCTTTCTGAAACTCCACCGTGTCAAGTTGATTTACAATTAGTCAAAAGCCCGGACGCATTGTCAATAGTGTACATCCCCATGAGTTTTGTTCCTCTTGTCCCATTTGTAGTCTGAAAAAGCAGGCTGGGTGGGCTTCTACAGCCGTGCCAGTGTGGCAGCCAAATTGAGCATCGGGTGGGAAGCGGTGGGACCGCTCACCCTGCCTGCCCTGGGGCAGCTCTGCAGCACCCGGCCAGGAGGAATGGTGAGGGCCCACTCAGCCCAGTAACCTCTGAGAGAAAATGGTAAATCTGACTGCAGAGAGACAGGGAAACCCTGAAGTATGGATAACTTCCATATGTACCATACCTATCTCCCCTTAGGGAGCTTACGGGCATCATTTTAAGCATATTTTGCCAAATGGCACAGGATTTGCTCATACCTCTTACCCCTCTAAGACTCAAAGGCTGTTGGACTACGTACTACAGGAGAGCAAAAAGTGAGCAAAGTCCACCTTCCTCCTGCCTTACAGTCACCTCCCAGGCTTTTGCCCAGCCTGTGTGCAACTCGTGACTCTCCAGGCTCAGGCCAGGCTGAAAGGCTCACCCTCGAGCAGAGCTGCTGCTTCTTTATGCTGTCCTAGAGGGTGGACCCAAACAGCTTTTTCCCTTCTCCCCTTTTCTTGCACCAAACGAAGCAAAGCAAGAACATCAAGAAGGCAGGAAATGTTTGATCACATCAACGATTAGGTCCAGCCTGCGATGCAGCAACCCTTCTTTTAACTACAGGCTAAAAACCTCCCCTAGGGAACCCTGGTTTAACTGCAGGCTGTGGATCTCACTAAGGGTCAAGTCAGCAGCATCCCTGGGATTAAGAGGGGACCAGCACCAGCTCTGCCAGGTGGGAGAGGAGCCGAAGGTCCGAGCGGGGCTCTGCATCCACCTGCTCCAGCTCCGGGGCGCAGCGGCAGCGCTGCCCGAGCTCCCCTTCGAGCGCCTGTAATTCAGCCCAGATGTCAGAGCCGCTCAGCAGTTTGGTGATTGTATTTCACTATTAACATATTTGTTTTATGACAGAGCAGGATCATTACAATTGTCACATTATTCACTTTCTTTTTTTTTTTCCCCCTCGTAGAGACGCTTAATATAATTTTAATAGGGAGAAACAAGTTCCCTATGTCCTTTTCCAGTCCTAAAAACACAAGACTGTATTTTCCAGAGGAGTTTATGATTGTAGATTTAAACGTTCAACCAGAACACATCAAAATGCCCTAGACTTCAAGGAGAAAAAGAGACTCTTGATACCCAGAGGAAGGTAGGATGCTTAAGCTGAATTACAGCAGTATAATTATCAATATTATCAGATCTTAAAATCGACAACATTATTTTTAGGCACCCATCCAATTCACAAAAATACCTCTCGAATAATTTCCAATGAATTGTTTGGTTTGGAAAAATAGAAATCATTGTTCCTTTTAAACATATTTCAGCTCAGAGAGCAATAATATTTTATTTGTGCTGAAAGAAGGCAGAGGCTTATTAAATATTCATATATGGTTTACAGCAGGGGTTAAAGTTCCTCTCAATATATACTATAACTTTGCCCAGGAGACTTCATTCCTGAGGGAGTACATGTTTCTCTTCAAGGGACTTGAAATTAAGGAATAAAAAAATATATTCACAGAGTATAAATATGCCAATATACAGGATGCTTTCTCTTCAAAATTCTGCTATACTTTCAACAGTGGTGGTAATTAATGGCATGAGGTAATTACTGACAGTATCTAAATGTGCCACCCCGCGCATCGCTTTGCTGAGCACAGGACCTGACTCATTTCTGTCAGGCTTTAACTTTCCAGCCCCCACCCTGAGACTGAGATGGACACCAAGAGTTGTGTCAAGGTCAGACCATAACATCAAAGACTGAAACTCCACCTCTCTGTGGTCAGAGAAAGGGAAGAGATGGAAAATGGCAAGGGGTAGGTACTGGGAGGGAAAGATTTGGTGAAAAGGGTGAAAGCAGATCCTGAACCAGGGGTAGGGGTTGCTTAGAAAGGAGTGCTGATGAAAGGTGAGTGGGAATTGTGTCTTTCAGGCAAAGCCTCTGGAAACCAACTCTAGATTATGAGAACGCGATGGGATTTCAGCTTTTACATCATCAGCTTTGGCAACTGTAAGACTAAAGTCTTTGAATCCACAGAGATGAGGGAAAAGCTTAAGGAGGAGATTTTTTTTTTCACAGAGGCTGGTGTTTACTGAGTATTTACCAAGACTTTTGATAGCACAAAGACAAATTCCAGGCTGGCTGAGCAGCCATCGGCCACCTCTGGGCATGGGGGTGCTGTGTGACCCCCACGGTGGACGGCTGTGGTCCCTGGGTTGGGTTACGCTCGGTTTAGGCTGCGGTGACTCTGAGCATCCCTCCCTGCCAGCAGTGAGGTGGAAACCCACGGGCTGCAGCACCAAGGGAGCATCAGAGAGGAGCCAAGGCCGTTTGCTGCAGTGAGTATTGCTGCAGAAGAAATTAAGGAGTCCTAGTTGGGTGTTTCATTAACTTTGGGGGTGTTTTGAGCCTCATCTAATGCGAGACATCCTGAGACAGAAGAGAATACTTATTTGTAAATCAAAGGGAACAGGGTATTATTTCTGCTGCTTTATACCACAGATCTGAAGGGGGGAAAATGAAATCTCCTTGAAGATAAGATAATCCTGGTGGAACAATCCTGTGATATCTGCTGAAAACTGCATGCAAGACTGAGTTGTGAACTTGCAAATGGGAACGTTTCCAGTGTGTGCAGTGTCTTGCCTCTAATTTAAATTCCCCTAATTCTATCCATGAAGTTTCTGGTCCTTTAGACTTAAAAGGCAGAACTGCTTATTCTTTGTGCTTGGAGAAAGAGACGAGACCTTCAAAGTCCCCAAATGAGCTCTTTTCTCCTTAAAGAAAATGTAATTGCATACAAACTGCAAACCCCTCTAAACAATTCTCGTCGGTTGCCCGAAGAATCCCTTGGCTGAACTGTAAATCACTATAAAGTGCACCAAAAAAAAAAAAAAGGGGGGCATAAATGAGTTTTGGAGCTGTCTAGTCTGGGATTCTGTAAGGTAATTAAATCAAGGAGACTTTCTGATGTATAGAAGGGTCAATGTAACAGGGCAGTGCTTTGAACCATGGTCTCATTAAGACACAATTGCCTTCTTCTCTTCCCAGATTGTTTATAACAGAGGGCTTATTCCTAAGCAGTCAATAACTGGAGAACGTAAATCACAGCACAGAAAGAGTTATTCCTGCTTTATGGGACAGATCCTCAGCTGGTATAAATCACTGATGCCCCAGTGATGTCACCTCAGCTACGCTTTATACAACCCAAAGATGTGTCTCATACTGTTCTCATTTTATTGTCTTTTATTGACTTCCTCTGTAGGCACAGATTTTCATATACAAAATGAAGGTGGAGATAATTGAGGCATGTGAAAGGTAATTTTGGAAAAATTTCAAGGGGAAATCGGAATGGTTCTCTTCCTTCCCCTTTCATTTTATTAAAAAATAGTTACCATGTGAATTTTTGTCAGCTCATAGCCATTTCCCTCAATACCACCAAGGTCACTTAAAACATTTTCTTTCGCAAAATGTGCAACTGGGTCTTTGTCTGATTCCATGGTGCTGCTTCTAGATTTTAATTAAGCTCAGAAAGGACATCCCTCTGCTCAGCACTGACAGGCAGTGATAGCAGCAGACCCCAGGTGCCTTATTCTGCAGAAGAATGTGCCCAGCACCTTGGACATGTCTAAGTCTGACTTTCCACGTGTGTCCAACAGCAGGGCACCCACACTGATGTTCAGGAACCTTTCTATTACCCTGGGTGGCAGGCTAAAATAGATCACAGAAAGCTCAATCTCCAAAAATCTCCTTCAAAGCTGAAGATCATTGGTTGCTCCACCAGCTGAGGCATGAGGGGTACCAGGCACACCCAGCAAACCTCCTCCCCACAGCCAGGGAGCCAAGGTGAGCGCAACATCTGCTTTAACCTCTTGCAACACCAGTATCAAAGATCTCCTACCCCAAACAGTGAGGCATCCAGTTTTGCTCCACTCCATCTCACTTCAGCTCGATGCCTGAGCATCCCAGCTCAACTGGATAGCGAGCAAAACAACACTTCTCCAGCCTACAGAACTCCTCAAACAAAACATCATCACTAATAACTAATTAAACCTACAAAAGATCCTTTCTGGTTTTGCTCCAGTGGTTGCTGTAAGCAAACCTGGCAGTATGAAGTCATTTTCATATGTCCTGGTTGTATTTCATCACGCTGATGCCAGGGCTGATGTCACCAGTGTCAATATGATATTTATGAAGCTGGAGATCAATATTAAATACTGGATTTAGGATCCATTGGCAGAGCTGTAGCTCTGACTGCAGTCGACCTTCTTTGGCTGACGGAGCCAGAGGGGATTTTCCATGTCATTCAGTTAAAGGAGTTTCCACTGCCTGGCTTTTTCCTTTCACTACACCACACCACAGTGACAATGTTCATTTAGAAGGAAGAATAAAGAAATAAAAAATATATCTTCTATGAAATAGTAAAACCAGCAGAGACTGAATGTGAGAAAACAGACAAGGAATAACCCTGAAAAATAGTTAAGCAGAGCTGCAGATACTGGAAAACAATAAACAAGCAGAATCTACTTAATTAGGGCTGATTGTAACATTACTTCTCTGGGTTAAAAATATTAACTTCTATACCCATCTGGGATTTTGGCCCTTGGATAATGGCACATCCAGACATTTCAGTCCTCTGCTGGTGTCTTTGTGACACACAATAATTACATCCACTAATTTTTCCATGAAAAATTACCAGCATTTTATTCCAAGCTGTTTCACCAATCAAAGCTGTCACTACAGCGAGGGTGAGACATTCATCAGGTATCCACACTGTCCTCCTCCTCCCGCTCTCAAAGAGGGGATGAACATATGTGTTTAAGAGCAAATAGCAACGTGTTACATTTAAATACCTTTATCTGGCAGACTAGGCACGTGCCTGTGATGAAAACCCCAGGGGAGGTACAATCTGCATCAGCAGGGTGATAGACAGCGAGGCAAACGTTTGCATCCCAGCTCTGCTGGGCAGCCCCGTGAGCTGCCTTTCCTCCTGCCCTGCCTCTCCTCCAGCCCTCTGTCTGGCTTCCTTACACAGATCTTGGACGGGACAAGACACACTTTGTTCCCCTCTGTGTTTAAGATGACACCTATAACTTCAGTTTATGCCATGCTTCTGGTTGCTGCCATGTAATAAACCCTTCAGAACCATAATGACTGATTTGTTCTTGGAGCAGTCTGAAGCAAATTTTCCTGGTCATTATTTAGAGAGAGAGACCCACGTACAACACACACACATATATAGGCTCTCTTCACGCTCATCAGCTCCAAGTTCATCACTTCCACTAATCCATCTTTCTCCCACCAGCTTTCCCCAACTCTCCCAAGGGATTTGGAAGACTCCAACATCACAGCATTTCTCCCCGACCCCATGATGGCACATTCTCTTAACCTCCCCTTAGCCTGGAGATCTTTCTTATGCTCCTAATCTTCCTGAAACCATCATTTCTTATCCAAAGCTGCTTAGAGCAGCTGGAGAGTACCGTTCATTTCCAGGCAATACGTGTGCACGCTTGGACGAGGGCCCATTTGCAAACGGAACTGCCTATAATCCGGAATAAAATTAAACCTTAATCACTACGTTCTGAAGGAAAGATTTGTCACTGCCCGGCAAACATGTATCTTAAAGACTTTCATTCTTGCAGAGCACAAATCCACGAGTATCCGCTGGCTTAAGGGGATGCGCATCTACCTGCAGGCACCTTGCTCTTTCCCCATCTGAAGAAGTATTTTGCTGGTAAGAGAGGTTTATATATAAGCACTGGGGACCCTTAAAGAGGCTACATCATTATTGCTGTCGGAATGACATCAGCAGTCCCCAAAGGGCTGACTGTGTAAAGCACTTTGGTGAAGGGAGATGCTGGCGAACCAGGCACCGGGCAGGCAAAGGGCGGCTTCATCCCTGCTGTAGGATAAGATCCGAGCTGCAGATGAATTAAAGGCTCTTTCTTGTGTGACGCTGGACCGTGACAGGGGTTAGAAATCAGCCTAGGTCTGAGCCGCCGCCCTGCGCACGAACCGCAAGATTCTTTTCTTTTTTTTTTTAACCTCAACTGCTAGTAATTACACTTAGAAATGCTCTGGAAGCCAAAACAAACAAGCGAGATATTTCCAGTGAGCTTTCAGTTTGTTATTAATCCTTCAAAGACGGTTTTGTCCACAAAGCAATAGAGAAAGTTATCATGTTGCTAAGCCCACTTCCCTGCTTTGCGTGTTTGCGGCATCATTTCTCTCTGATGAGCGAATTTGCGTACAGGCTGACATCTCCCTTTTTGGACTGGACATTTTCTCTCTCACATGATGGGAAAAACAAATTCCACGCTGAATCAGAACACAGCCTGCACAACTAATGTGATCTGGATTTGTTTCAAAGGATGGGGATTTTGGTCACTCGAGACCTACCTCAGAACTGACTGGAAGTAATTTTGTGCATGGTTTGTTTTTTTTCCCTACCGTACTATGAAGTATTACCTCATGAGCAGAGCATCCTGGGATGACAGTAAATATCCACAGATACTGGGTATTTGTTTTCTGCCTCAGATTTCCTATTGCTTATCTCTGATTTTAAATAGAACCTATGGAAAACAACAGGCGTTTGCTGGGTTTTTTCTATACTACGTTATTTGCATGGGGATGTGGAAATCCCAGCACCTACTCATCCTGCACTGAGTCACTGGAATGCGCTTATCGCAGGTGAATCTATTGAAGAAAGTCATCCTTATTGATACTCTGCCTTTTTCCTTGGAGCCTGTTCATGCATGACCTCATGGAGCTTCACAAGGGTTGGCTGAAGCCTGGCTGCAGTGTCCCTCTAATTAGCCGTATTATCTCACCCACCATTATATTTTATGACCAGCAGACGTTATCTGGGCGATCTAATTTGAGTGGAACTGATGGGAATATTGCAATTCTGTTACTGACTTTTCTTCTCAAGCTTTGCAATTAATTCCCAGTGCCTCAGGCGGGCTGTAGTAGCGGTGACAGATGAGCTGTGCTCTGTCACAAATGCAAGCTAAAGCCCAAGCTGCCATGTTCAACTGGCTGGCTGATCCCACCACGGCTGGTGACTCTGCCTCTGCTGTCTCTGACAAAACCATGGCAATGTAAAGGCAACACAAGGTGATACGTTTCCCAAGGAGTGTAACAGCTAAGGAAACTCCAGCCCATAGCAGTGAGGCACGAATGGAGAGACCCATTTGCCTTTTCTTGCCCCATCTTCAAGCCTTGCAGATTTCTAGGAATAAAGCACCTCTTGTCATTGTCTAAAGTTGAACACTACTGTATGAAAGACTATTTCCAGACTTCAAGGTCTGAAGAATTCATTTAATAAGAGTTCAGTTCCTAAGGAAGAAATTGTTTATAAGCCTTTGAGCCAAGAGCGCAGGTAAAAGCAATGGAATTTCTGCTTGGCTTTGAAGCCAGTGAGTTCATTCCAGCGATTGGGATTTAGACCTAAAAGTCCTTTCAGAAAGGACTAGTGGCACTGTCAGGCTCCCGAGCTAAAAATCTGGCCCCCAGAGTTTGATGCTCACCCAGTCAATGTGCATCAGGGTATTCTCCTGGCTCGACCCAGTACTGTAAGTGCAGATCCCATTATAGGGCAGAAAGTTTGCATAAGACTGGATTAGAACCAAATAAACCTCCTAAACCAAAACCCAACAACAGCCCGATGCCCAGATATCTGCGTGGTCACTTAAACCCGACCTACCGAATACATTTGACATCAGAAATTGTGACCTAGTGAAGCGTGGAGGTGACTCAGATGCCCACGTGTGTAAACACTGCTGCTCTGCCTCGCAGATGTACAGCCAGAGTACGTGCCATCCATCCGACCAAGCCTTCCTGGGGAGTAGGTAGAGCTGAACCTCAGCTAAAGCTTGAGGAGACCTTTGTCTCAAGCTTTCAAGACATCAAGATTTCAGACTCCTTCTGTAAAGCTCAACTAAGTTGGCAAGTGGTGGTGTAGTGCTGGCTGATTCTTGGTTTTAACTGCTTCTAGTTTTAACTACTTCCTAGCTTTAACTACTTCTCTGGATGGGGTGGGTAGGGCTGCAAGAAAGTGAAGACTGACTGGCTCAAATTTGTTTTTAAAAACTAACCAGATGATCTGATTTTAGTTTTTCTTCATCTGACTATAGGCCAGTCCAACCACATGAAGAAAAGGCTAGAGCATGGATCAAACATTTCCTGGCCAACACGGCACTGCTATTAGGGGAGATTTCCAGCAACCTCTGTCACAAGTTTCAAGATATTTATCAGAAACAAACGGAGTTTGAAATTTCATGACATTTAATTTTTTAAGACAGTAATTGCCTATTTCCTTACCAAAATTAGAAACAGAAAATGTTTTCCAAAGTCCTCTCTCCAGCAACTTCTATTGTGATTCATTTTCTTTTCTTTGCAGCTAAGGCATTGATCCTCTTTATAACAGAAGCCCAACATGGTCTCATACCAAATGAGCTCAGTTCAAATGCAGGCACGAACAGTGCCAGGAGGGGAGCACTGGGTCTCATCTCCTGCTGGAGGAGCGAGGTGAGCATGCTTTCAAGAGAATGACTAAGGCAGCTGCGAGATATAAGTTTCACTTTATCAATCTCTCAAGGAGAAAACATGTTTGCTTGCCATTAAATTCCTTCTGGAAGCTACAATCCTTGTCCTTAAAAGCTTAAAGATGGCAATGGTTTTTCTGTAAAGTTGGTTCCAGCTCACCACTCTGAAGCTGAAGAGCAGAAGGTGAAGAATAACTGCTTCAAATAAATGTGTGTGTATATATGGGGGTATATATATCACCAAATTCGGACAGAACCTTCCACAAAGTGACATGCAAAACCACGTGAACCACTGGCAGATTTTGGTTGCCTCTCAGCCTACTCCATCAAGAGAGAGCAAGAGTAAGAACATGGACAGTTTGCAGGAGATGATCATAGGACTATTGACCTTCCACCCCTTTTTGCCACATGTCTCAGCTGTAAACAGTTGTAAAAGGCCTCAGTAACTCTTACAAATGATTGTACCACGGTTAACGAGAAATTCCATTGTCCCACACGAGCTTGTGCTTGGAATGCAAACTAAAACTGCTGGGTAAAGCAAATGAATTATCATTATTCTCACCAGTACTCCACGGAGCTCTCTGTGCTCCAGGGATCTTGCTGTACCTTGCGAGGTTTCAGAAGGACATGAAATTATATTGCCCCAAGCATGCATTGTATAACCTTCAAATCCCTGCAGCATAAACATGGATAAACACTGGAAGACATAATTAATTGGCATAATGGCAGGACCTGCAGATCCAGCTGCTGGGAGTGGGCAAAGGAATAGATCCTGTGTCTTCCTCTGAATATGATCAGACTCACTCTCCAAAGCAGTTCTTGGAGGACTTCATTTCAGAGGGAAGTGTTTCTGCTACTGAAAATAGCCTGCCCTCAGCACAGTCTAGCTAATTCAATAGCATTTCGGATGGGTGGTGGCTGAAACCAGAGGCAGTTTTAAGGAGACAAGGTGAAAAAGAAAGCATTGGGTGTCACCATATGGTTACATCCTTTTATCCTGCTGCTGGGACATCAGTATCCCACCCTTGAGCCCTGGATTTTCCTTTTAATGTTACACCTTTTATCTCTGTACTCCACTGATCTGTTTTCTCATGGTTATTTTAAAGTTTAAATCTTCCCCTTTATGTCTTTTGTGGCCCCTCCAGATTTGGAAAATTGTGATCGGGGCTGAATTTACTATCAGGAAAATGGTCATAGGGATCTCAAAGCTCTGATAAGGATGCTGTGCACGTGTGCTCACGCAGGATGGGTTGGTTCTGGGATCTTGTAGCACTTCTTGAGGTGGATCCCCTTGGAGAGATGCTGGCGGCTAGGTCTGGAAAGATGTTTTGAGTAGAGTATGGGGAAAAAGCTGAGGAAAGACCTCGCTGTCTTCTCCAGCAGCTGGGCTATTGACTTTCCCTGCTCCCCTCTCCCTTCTGCAAAGCCTCACGCCAGACATAGATGGTTTCCAGGTCCATAATCCACAGGACAGCCCGTGTCTCATGGACAGAGTCACACAGCAGAAGAAAGAGGCTCAGGTCACAGAGCACAGCATCTCCTGTTACCTGACCCAGACACGGGCACGCAGACACTGATCGGCCCCACGTGCAGGTGTGCCCTGGGGACGGGTCCCTATCGTGTCACCAAAGGTCTGATGTGGTGGGAAGGTTGCTTATTGAGAGACCTGCTGCCAAGAAGCCTGGTCTAAAATCTGACTCTAGGTTCACAGCAGCTGAATTACACTCAACCCATGAAATCCTTGCAAAGGCTTTTAGATGTTGAAAAACATCCAGTGGCTGCAAGGGTTACATTACACCTTGTGACTGGGAAAACTGGCAGCAGTCAGTTAGTCATGCAGGCTATAGAGTAATTACAGCACCACAGACCCGGAGTACGTTTTGGATTTGCTCCACAGACACTGGGTAATTGCTACTCTATAGATCCAAGGCTTTTCAAGGATTTAGAGGGCTGGCATGTGGTACAACCCCGTGGAAAAACAGCAAATGGGGCATGATAGAACAGGTATGATACTGTGTATTAATTTCCATGGAAACCCTCGTGGGTAAACTGATGCAAGACCAAACAGAGCATCAACTAGTAATTGTGCTGTGATAAGTGAGCACTTGCTGATCGGTGTTCAGGTTTGGGCTAAAGGTTTCTTAGTAGGGTCAGCTGGGATGAGATCATTAGTGCTCTTTGGGGAACGCCTTGTCATACCCACAGGAGTTCTGTGGGTAGAAAAAAAAAATAAAATGATCGCTCCTTAAGTAAAAGTGCTAAAAGATTTTTACCAATTGCCTGCTGACAAATCAGTGGAACATTTGAGTATTCGTCTCCTGGTGCAACTCTATCGAGACCAGCAAAACCACAGCGGAGTTGGACTTAATTTGCCCCTTTGCCTTTTGAGCAATTCAGTGTTTTCTAAATTCTTCCCTCTCTCATTTTTCATTTTTGCTGTGACTTTCCAGCAGGCAGCAGAGACAAGGTACATGCTGAGTGATCATCCTGTTCGGTTTTCCACATCTGACAGTCACAAAAAAAAAAAAGAAGAAAAAAAAAAACACAACAGAAAAAAAAAAAGGCGTGCAGAGAGGGAAGAGCAAGTGGCAGCGAGTGATAAGGGCTCTGCCTGTTGCTACCACGGGACATCACTGGTGTTAGCTCCCGTGGACTGGGTGATGGCACTCTGGGGAAGCAGGGAAGCTTGGGGGCAATGGCCCATCGAAGGCAAAAGGGATGTGACACGCAGAAAATCAGTGGCAGAGCAGGAAGGGAGCACAGGCGAGGGCTGCGCAAGGCTCTCTACGGCTGCCTGGATCCGTCCTGGGGCTGCTGGGGTGTCACGGAGTAGCTGGGCTGTTTCAAGTCAACCTCAACTGATTTATGGGCTGGATGGAGACCTATAAAACCTGCAGCAATTCTGCATTGGGGTTCTCTATGAAACTCAACAAAACTGGGAAACTCCAGCTGAGCTTTGTCCTGATTTTTCTAAAACGCGGATAAACGTAAACCAAAAACCTCAGCCCAAATACTGCCAAATTATGGGGAATGTGCCAAAACACAGAGTATTTTTAAATATCTTCCCCCGTTTTGTGGCTTATGGGATGGGCACGGGGTTATTAAGCAATAAACAAAGGAATACAGAGACAGTGTTTTGTGAACCCTGTACATGACCTTTTCCACGAGGTGAAGTTGTTGTATAAGACTTTCCTGTCTGAATGGGAAGGGAACGAGCAGAACAACACAATAAACAATTTCTTAGCAAATGCTGACAACTCAATTACAAGGGTATGGCTTAATTTCAAGGTCCCAGCCAAACTGAAACAGCTGTTGAGCCACAGTTGGGTGTCAGGCATCACAGGACCAGTTCCCCTCAGATCAGAAGGGCAGTCAGCAGGCCAGGGCTGCCCAGAGGAAAAAAAAAAGAAAAAGAAAAAAAGCAGTCTCTAGAAAAGTCTAAAAGAACCTCAAATGCATCTAACTAACAACAGGGAATAAGCAAGCTCTAGGTAGAGAGATACAGAGTGATTTACACCCTTAAAAATCTGTTTTCCTTTAAAAAAAAAAGGATAATCTTTTTCTAAATAACAATCATTCTTCTAAATATATCATACTTGGTTCAGAGAGGGTCCCTTCTTTCCTGTATACCAGTGTCATTGCTCCCAGGAAGCAGAGAACCACAAGCAGTGAAAATAGGTCAGGCCTGCTGAGGTAACAGGGATAATTACCTTCACTCTAAGCCTGCAAATAGGACAAAAAATGGGATTTCTCCCCAAAACTCAGGATGGGAAGCTGGGATGATGTGTGCTTGAGAAGCCTGGGAAGCACCCAGACAGGTGCCCACAGCAGCTCTGGCAAAGCATCAGCTGCTGGACCATCTGCACTTGGGTGGAGAGGGAGGGAAGGAGAGAAGGCAATTAACTCTTCCCCATGAGAGGAAGAGCAAGAAGAGCAGTGTTTGTCAATATGAGAGATAAAAAAAAAGCACCAACCCTCCAACCAAACGGTCCTAACTCCACCCATCAGATAAGCTAATGGAGCATTAACACTTCTCCATTTCACCCTTCCTGCCCTGCCCTGCCATTTGCAAATGGAACAGGCGCCTCTGCATCCCTTTGCTCTTGCTAAGCTGCCCATCCTATCCCACATTTATCTGCTGGAATCACAGCACATGTATCAGTTCCTGTTATTAAATCAACAAAAGTGTTGACAAACCACAGCAGCTTTCTCCATCCTGGACTGCTGCTGGAGTCATGGTGACCCATCCTCCCTGGGGAGCAGGGACCATGTCCAGAGCTCTGGAAGGATTTGGTGATGGGGCAGAGGTGCTTACCCAGTGGGGGTTTACAGCCCATGCCCTTTCCAGTTTGCTTGCAATGGGATGGGGATGAAGGCTTGTCTTTGTAAGAGCTGCTGAATGAAACACAAAGCACCCCCTTCTCCTTTGCAGGGATTAACAGAGCTGTTTTCTGGAGTGCAAACAGAGCTCAGCAACTTCTCAGGTCCTTTCAACGGGAGCAAACACTGTGATTGTGCTCCACATACCCTGTAGTCTTCACAGGTCCATTAAATACTATCCTGGCTTGAAGCTTGGGGATTTAAAAAGGTTGGTTTCCAAAGGTTGAACATTAAAAAAATCAGTTTTCCACCAATTCAAGTTTAAGGGTGAGGTGTCATTTAGCCTCTGTCTAGCCTCCTTCCCCCAGTTCACAGCCCAGAGAAGTTCAGGCTTTGAGCCTGGTATATCTTCCAGAAAGACATCCAGCCTTTCGTGCACCCAGATTTTGTGCATTAGTGCCCCCGGTTATGAATTCCCCTGTGTTCAGAGGATCAAAATGGGATGGGAACAAGTTCAGTAAAGAGACCAGATGGATACTGCACGAGTCACCAGCACTGGGCAGAGTTCCTTGACTGCAAAACACTCCACCTTCCCCCTCAGAAGTACAATACACGTAAGGAAAAGGACCCAACTGCGTTTGAAAGAGAAGCGTTTCTAAGACCGAGAGCTTTGTTCTTATCCTTACTGCTCCAGACACAGACCGGAGTGAAATGGAGCAGGGGATGGGGCCAAAACTAATATTATTTTTGGAAAGAGATTGATCCTGGAAAGTAAGTACATGAAAGAGGAAGAGAAACACGGGATTGTTAGCTAAGGTCACTTTGAGGTCTGGCACACATGACCCGAAAAAGCCCCAGAGCTTTGGATTCAATCACCCCAAACAATGAAGGAATTGACTGTGATTACATAGTTACAAGAGAGCAGGGTGGTAATTTAACAGTCGGAAATTGAATAAAAGAAGGCTAGGATATCCACAAACAAGATGTTCTCTGCCATGTTATGAAGGGTTTAACAGAAGCCATAAGCCCTTTTAGGTGAGCCCGCCGCTAACATCAGCCTGCCAAGAACACGACTGTCCTCGGGAGTATGGGAATATTGTAAACTGCTGGGACTCTGTGGCTGGGCACGTAACTCCACTTTCTCACCACTTCCTTCCTTCACAGTAAATGGAACAGTAAGAAAAAAAAAATAATAAAGAAAAGTGGGTATCTGGGTAAGCCAAATCCTCATCCAGTTTCCCAGTGCCCTTTATTAGAAAGTGCCTGAGTAATTAAGCACATAAAGCTGAGGCTATCAGGGGATGGAGGACACCTTCCACTCCTCCACACGTTAGAACATTGGGAATTTAATCGAGGATGGGACATTGGGAGCAGTGGCTTGATTCAGCTCTGTGCACTTTCACCTGAGACTGGGTTATTGTCGATATAATACAGCAGGAACCAGAAACACCCTGGTCCAAGGTGGAAGTTCACCTTAGCTGAACCAGACTAAGACCTGGGCAGTGTCAATATTGTTTCATGTTCCCCTCTGCTTTGGGGATGTTATAGACAGCCCTGGCTATAGGGGGAGGAAAAGCAGTTTGCTAAAATACCCACTGAAGCAGCAATTTACACTCAGATTAATAAGCACAGAGTCCATCCCTGGAACAACCACAACAGGCAAATAAATGTCACAGCAGCCTCTAATGACAGGCTCCTTTAGGGCTTATTTCTAAAGAATGCACAAGAAACCAATCTCTGTAGAAATCCTTTGCTGTACTTTCTCCTCTTTTTATAAGGCCCTGAGGCTAATTAGCACCCAGCAACCCATCAAGAAAGAGAAAACTTCATTTAGGGCTCATTGCCTTGACACACAGATAAAGGATCAGGGAAACAAGTCTTTTTTGGTATCTTCTAGCCCACAGACACAGAGTACCTGTAAGATGAGAAGATGCTTAGCTTTAATGAGCTCCCTAGAACTTGCAGACACATTTAACAAGCAGAATTCCTGCTCTGATATCAGAGTGCTTTAGTCATTAGCCCTCGATTGCTGCTCTCTGCTTTGCCTCCCTGAAACCTACTCGGATTTGGAGGGGTGTGGGAAAGAAACCGCTTTGCTTCGTACAAAATAGGGAGGGATTAAACTTCAGAAGAAAATGCAAAGAAGGGGGAAGAGATGAAACACTGACAAAGCTAAATTTCTTTTAAATAATAATAAAAAAAATTGATATCATTGTTATTATAAGCATGAATTTGCTTTAAAGGTAATTAGCAACAAAAAAACCCAAACTCTTACCGAGAGGGTAAGTGGTAATCTCCATTTTACCTCCACAAACCCAACTTATTTATTTACATATCAACATACCTGCTTCTTCCTTAAGGCAGCCCAGCTGCTGCTGCCCCTCTCAGGGATGGCAGACCCCCAGTAAACATCGAGCTCCACGAAGCTGCCACATTGAACATCAGATGGAGCCCAGCAAGGTCCTGCACTGAAATCCCAGGAGTGCTGTGGCTTGGGCATCGCTTCCACCGTGACAACCCCTCCCAGATGTGCACAGTGCATCCTTAGTCAAGGAATTCAGGTGGAGAAGTTTTCAGATGCACAGTCCAATCCTCAGAGCAACTGGAGTAATGGGGAGCTGGAGCAACGATTATCATAACGTGGTGTTTCAGTTCAGACATCAGCTCTGCAATGGAAATTAAAGAACTCTGTTTTAAATAGTTCCCTATGTAAGCTTGAAAGAAAATAAGTTGGCAGGCTGTTGCAAAGCAATACTTGGTGTCAGGGGTGACGGTCTTATGAAAAACCTTGTGTTTCAGATTGAGGGGAATTACCTCTAACCTGAAAATAAAACACTCACCCCAGTGGAGAATGCTTCACATTCCCTGAAAGAAAGATTCTTTTTATCTTCTCTAGCACCATCTCCTCAAGCATTTAATAATCCCAGACAGTATCAAGCATAGAAAAGTGTAACATTTCTAGATGTGGAATCAGCAAATACTCAACAAGAGAGAAAGAGAAAATGCTTTTTCCTCTTTTTTTTCATTAAACTGAGCTGACAACAAGCTAAATTTCACTTCCTTCCCACATTTAAATAGAAAGACATGTAACAAGCATCCCATCTGATACAATTGACATTTAATACTGATCATCTGTAATGAAGATCTCCTGTGATTACTTTTCTAATTCCTGTTAACACAACTTCCTAATGCTTAATAAATCCCTCCCTATTTTGCCTAACGACTTTCACACTTGGCTTGTGAGTTTTTTATAGTGTGTGTGCAGACAACAAACAGCAACAGCAGTCATAAAACCACAGCCACCCACGCCATCAACATACTGCCTGGTGTACTTTCTAACCTGGGATTGTTTTCCAAGCCTTAAATAATCAGCTGAGCTGATTTGCACATTTCTCAAACTTAATTAGACCTCAATATGGATGAAGATGGTGAAGATTTTTGTTCTGGATGATAATACTTGTACCTCATCTTGCTTTGCCTTCTAACTAAATAGCCCCTAATTGTGTATTTACATTTGCTGGCATGTGCAAAACATTTCAAGTAGATGGGTAAAGCAGCTAATTAGTATTGTACATTCTGTACTTGCACAGTACACCAGAAAATTGTGCAGTGGAGGAAGGTTATCAAGGACATAGTCAAATTTATTCAATAAATAGGAGCCATCTATGAGGACCCTGCATCAGTGCTCTGAAAATTATATCCCACAGGGTGGGCTTTCTCATAAAATCTTTTCATGCAATCACATGCAGAGTTTTGCTGATTAACAACTTGGAAAAATAAGGGTCCGTGGTGCAGATTGTGCTTCTACGTGGTGGTTTTGTTTCCTGCTTGCTAGGTTCCCATTCCCAATCAGAATTAGCAATTCTCCACTCAGACCATGTGTGTTCTTGTTCCTTTGCTTACTCCTCCCATGGAAGCTGTAATTGGCAGCATCAGCAAATGTGTAGTGAAAAAAAAAGGTAATAAATAAAATCGATAAACAAACGTTCTGTGTGGAAAATGAGAGGATTTCTTGTGGAAGTATATTCCTGTGATTTCTGACTATAATACAAGGAACATATGTAGGCTTTAGTGCAATGCTTTGAAAAGACTGGTTAGAAGCAGTCTAAGATTCAAGGGTTTCTCTCTAGAGACCGGAGCAGATTGTTCACAATTATGCAGGAGTGTAATGTGGATTATAAGGAGCTATATTTCTTCGTAATGGGGATGAGGATAATGTAGTTTAAAACCACAGACTTGACTTTGCTATGCTTTGACATGCAGTCATCTGCCAGCTGGTTGCTTTATCACGAAGGCAGCTTAAGAAGGCAAACATGAGAAGCGGTTGGGTCCGTACCAGAGATTTTATGGGTTGTTAATGCAGTTTTTCTGGTAGTGGTGGTGCCAGGAGATGCGATTGCTGCTTTATTGACAAACATGAGTTCAGGAGTCAGGTTTGTGCATTATGCAAAACGGTCCAGGATTTACCTCCAGAACAGAGCCTGGCAAAATGCGCTGCAGAGGGGAGAAACTGGAGACATTCACAGAATGGCTGGATCTATTTTGCTGTCCTGTTATCTCCTTTCTTTATTTATTTTTCTCTTTATTTTCTCCCCACATTCTGTGTTAGAAGATCTGTTCCAAACTGACTACTGACTTTATTTAATTAAATTGACCTTAAACTGTGCCTCTGATGAACACTAAGGCTGAGAGCATAACAAGAAGCGAAACTGGCCTCGGGTTGCTGCAGTAATTCCACTAATATGAAAATCTAGCAGGTCCATTAATAAGAATGCTAATAGCCCCTCTAATCAACCTGCCAATGTGCCTGTATGTGGGTTTTGCTTGGACTTCTGTCCCTTTTTCTGCACATGCAAACAGGAATTGACCAGATGGGAAGTGATGGACTTTATTAGGGGTACCCTGTTTGGTTTTGGCGGTGGACCCAAACTTAACCAATCTACTAGAAATCAAGTAGTGCTACTTCTCAAGAGCTTGTGGGTAATTAACTATATTGTTATAGAGGACATATGGATAGATAGATATATATTTCAGACTTATGTCCCCAATGCACAGATGAGGCTGAGGCACAGACTCCCTACCCCAGTGGCACAGAGGGAATAGAGCTGCCTGGTCTTCAAAGCATCAAGTTCCTTTTATTTTTTATTGATATTTACAAAGCTTTTTCTGACAGCTGAGATTCAGGCTGCTGACAGAGACAATGTTAGGCAGAGACCAGAGAGATGTGATCTTGCAGGCATTGTTGGCAAAGGTTTTGCTAAATAAGGGGCTCTAATATTGCTGGAGAGGACAGTGAGATGAATTTCTGTCCCTGCATCTGCATAATGTGTTTACTGAGGATCACAGTTTTAGTGCCACTAAATTTTAAATATATTGCATGGACTTGCAGAAGAAGCAATTACCTAACAAAGGTCTTCATTTGTACACGATGATCAATACTCTGTGTGTAAAAAAACCCTTCTAAACAACCAAAATCAATGTGTAATGGTTTATAATAGTCACTACTATCACAATCGCTCTAATCAGCTCTTGTCCTGTCTTAATTGGTCATGTGCAACAAAGCACAAGCTTGGAGCAGATCTTCCCAGAAGGGACTACTGTAATATTAGATGCAGCTGAAGTTAAAAGGAAACATAAAAATTGTATTTCAGTAGAAAAGTCTGGCAGGTGATGGGATGTTCAACTGAAAGAGGTCAGGAGTCAGACCTCATTTCAAACCGAGATTAAATCCCAGATAAGGCTCAAGTTCAGAGCAGGTTTGCTATTTGTTTTGTTGGTTGTTTTTTCTTTTATGAGATTTTTACACAAACTGTAGTTAAAAGGCAGGTTAGGCATGTTTTCTGAAAAATAAAATAGCCATTAGCTGCAAGAAACCAAAGCCAATAAATAAATTGCTAATGCTCCTCCAGTGCTTCCAAAACCAAAAAGAAATAAAGCTTGAAAAGATAAGTTATCCCCTCAGCAAAATTATCTCCCAAGAACCTGGCAACTTTCATGAGCTATAAAATTCAATTAACATTTTTTGCTTTGTGTGTCACACTTCAATTAAGTTGAAAGCAGATTAATCATATAGAACAGGAGTGTATTTAACATGAGATAATGTGTTGGGTTTCAGGACTTCGCTACTCTGGTTGTGATTCAAACCCAGAATGGTCTGTAGCTTGTTTATGTCTTTGGAAGTGGAATGGGATGGGAGTGATCTGTGGTGTGTTTATCAATTGGGAAAATGACTACAACTGCACTTGAAGAGCTTGGAACAGCCTTTCCCTGCAAACTGCTGAATCCACGCCTGGCACTGAAAACATTTTAGCGACAGGGTAAAAATGACAACTGGAGCTCTGAGAGGGTTCTATAATCTTCACAATATGGACTAGGAAATGCTCCATGCCTTGGAGAAAGGTCATTTTGTTCAGATGCAGAAGGACTGTTTGGAAAAGCTTCCTGCTTAGGTACCAAAGTCCCCCTGCGTAATTTTTTTAATCCCAACCATAACTGCCTTTGAAAATCTGCACCAGCAGCTTTTTCCTTGCAAAAGGAAAAGGATGATGCTTTGGTGGTTTTTAGCAGTAGAGGAGTCAAGAGCTCTGGGTGTTCATTCTCACACTCCTGTAGCTTTTAACAAATCATTTACACTTGCAAGCTTTGATTCCTAGCTTTAAATCAGGACTAACTCCACTTCCCCTGCTTACAGAAGGGGGTGTGAAAATATAGGGACCTATAACAAAGAATGCTGTTAAAATGTAAGTTCTTCCAGGCAAAGGAGCATCAATTCGTTCGACATCCCTGCAGTGCTGGGGGGCAGGGGGGTCAGCTCCCCATCAATATCAGAGGAATGCTACAACTCAAAAAATGCTCAGGGCAATGCCTTCTTGAGTAATAAAGTTTAGCAGCTAGTCCATCCACACTGATGAATGACATAGGTATGAAAAGATTAATTTGGATACCTTACCAAAATATCCAGAGCTTAGCCTTCCAGGCTGCCAAAATTTGACTGGAAAACTCATGAGTTAAAACACCGACTACTTCTGCCATTTCAGCACTTCCAGCTTGAGCTAAGAATTGGAAGCTTAGCATGTAAAGGAAAAAAAACCTAATGGGATTTGTCAGAAACTTCAAAGAAGTTTGGCTCTATAAGTAATAAAGGATCCAAGCCTGGCTATATATATATATGTATATTTACTCTAATTCAAGTAGGTTCTTAATTACAAAACAAACAGAAGCAGAAAACAGAAGAAAACCCAACCAAACCTTAATGTGCCATGTGGCCAGGAGCAGCTGGAGAGAAAAAGTTTTCCTCTCATGTTTCAGCTGAAAGTTTTTGGTTATTAGAGTTGATTTAAACCCTAAAAATTTGAAAATATTAGAATAGAAAACAATAGTGGTTACATGCATCAACTTTTCAGGAGACCAAAAAAGATTGTAAATAAAGAAGAGAAGAAAAGGAGAAAGAGAAGAGAAGAGAAGAGAAGAGAAGAGAAGAGAAGAGAAGAGAAGAGAAGAGAAGAGAAGAGAAGAGAAG
>JANHFX010003374.1:0-11844 GCA_027560015.1 Chloroceryle amazona | reverse complement strand
CCTCTGCGTGGGTCGTGGATTTTCACAGCCTGGAGCCAGCAACACCTTCAAGTGGGAATTCTCACCATTCTGGAAGGAGTTACAATTGACACTGGTCAGATTTAAGTTGTTTGAATGGATGTTCCTCCAGAAAGCAGAGAGAAAGCACAGCATAAAAAGCTCATCTGATGCTCACTGCTTCTATCCTTTGTAGCCACCCTCATCTAGGATTTTTATTTTTTCTTAATGAAAGTTAAACTTAGATTTGTAAGAACAATTCCACAGATGTTGGAGATTTAACTCAGCACACTGAGAATGATGTAAAACCTGGGGAATATTTGAAAAATTGCCTTCAGCTCTGCTATCAATGCCTTGGCAGTGTAAGGCAAGTTTGTTACAGTTACGCACAGTTCCATTATTTGTAAACTTCATGACTGATAAAATTAATTTCTTTAATGTGATAAACATTCTGGGGGACTCAGCTTAAGAAACGTCATTGTTTTTTTCCAACATTTTAGCTGAAGGAATAAAAAGAAAACAGGAATATCCCAGGGCACTCAGCATCCTGCAAGGCTGGAGCTTTAACTGGGATCTTAAAGGGCAGAGGTGGTATTTTATATACTGCTCAGTGCCAAATGCATTGTTGGCACCACACTAAATCATCTGCCCTCCAAGCAATCGTACAAGGGCAGTGTCAGATCAAAGAGATTTAAAAATAAAGAAAACTGTGTGAAAGTTTAGTATTGTCAAGTTAGCCCATTGGCCTGGACAACAGAAGACACAAAGATTAAAGAGGGCTCTTGGGTTAGGAGATATGCTGCCCAGTGATGTCTTCTCCAGAACAAACCCTAAAGCCTGTTACTGCTAGAGAAAGAGTTCAGCAAAAAAAACCTATGGATGTCTGCTTGGCTATGTCCAAAATGCTGTTTGAATTCTTTCATCTATAGTGATTTGAATGAATACAAACGTCTGTGAAATATCTAACAGCAGTAAAATAAATCTGAAATAGTCATCAAGCTCATAGCTGCTAAAATAATGACTCCCTGCTTCTGAGTTAATATTGCTTTTCATCTCTGGCTCTTGGGCTCCATTAGGCTGAAAAGAAATGGCACATGAGAGGAGCTGTAATAGCAATATCATCGTTGGGCATTCCTTCAACGCTCAACGACAGAATATTGCAACGTATTTTATCAACAGGAATTCATCAGTCATATGGTGTGAGGTCAGTGTTGTAAGTGCTTTTAACAAAGGTGCAGACAACTTCAGCAATAGTTAATGAAACACTTCATCGTGATGGATACAGGCAGGAACTCCTTTTCCAAGTTCCTGTTCTTGCTTTGCCGTGTCTTTCCTCTCCAGCAGCACCAGCACTGGTAAACGCTCAGCGAGGTGAGCAGCAAAGTGTCTTTGAACTGGTGGCACTGTGTAAACAGCCTGGAAATGACAATAATGTGCCTTGTGGTCAACGTCATTCAGTTTGAGGTCTAAAATCTGTGCTAACCCCAAACTGAACAAACGTGAGCATGCTTTCTTGTTGACCACATATTTGGATCTCCCTTCTTTGCAAAGACACTTAGTTTTGGATGTTTCAATTGACCTGTAATCCACGATGAGATCTGTTTCTAGGTGGGATTATATTCCCACCACTACTACGCTCCCCAGTTGCTTCCTGCACATCACTCTTTGAACATGACACAGTCTCCAGCAGTTAGGCTGCTTTGCTGACAAAGAAAAGGGGTTTGATCACAGAGACAAAAGCATTTCAGGCTCCCCCAGGAGATCATAAATTTAGACTGCAGTTCCACTGATTCACAGCCTATGTGTTCCCAACAGTAAAAACACAAAGCGACATCAAGTTTAGTCTCTTGTGGGTCCAAAAAGAAGAGCCTACCAGTAGACTGGAATATAGAGGAGAAATGCTCTCGCCACTGCTCAGCTGGCTGAGATGTTTTAGCAAGAGTTGAAACATCATCCTTCCTGCATCTGAAGAAGGATGGATCATTACGAATATTTTAAGAAAATAAATTAAAAAAATCTCCAGTGGTTTCTGGAAAAACAGAAGGAAAAACTGTTGGAAGTTGGACTTTTCAAGGCTGCACAATACAGAGGTCAGAGACACTTATTTTCTGACTTGTTGCATCTTCTCCTAGACTGAACCTACTGTCACTATTTCCAACCTTAGTGGGATTTTTGACAACAGGTTTCATAAAATGTTGGGAGCATCGCTGTTCTGAACAACAGAATTTAGCTGGGGATTTAGCTCTACAACTCTTACAGGAAAGAAGTTCTTCCTCATGTTGAGGTAGAACTTCCTGCACTTGAGCTTGAATCCCTTGCCCCTGGTCCCATCACAATGCACAAGTGAAAAGAGATTGTCCCTGCCTTCTTGACACCCAGCCCTTATGTACTTATAGACATTAACTAGATCCTCTCTCAGGCTTCTCCTCTCCAGACTAAAAAGCCCCAGGGCTCTCAGCCTTTCCTTGTAAGGCAGCTGTTCCAGCCCCTTCATCATCCTCATAGCCTCTGTTGGACTCTCTCAAGTAGATCCCTGTGCCTCTTGAACCGGGGAGCCCAAAAAGCTCGAGAGGCTTTTGTGGGGGTGCAAAAGCTCAAGAGCAAAGACTAGAGCTTTGGGTAGATTCACACACGTAACACAGAGATGGGCAACAGGTCTTGGGTGAGCACTGCCTGGAGTCCCAGCAGCATTCCTGGGCTCTTTCAGGAGAACAACCATTCACCATTTATGTCCATTCTTGCGGTTGCAAGTTAAATCTTTGTCTGGTGGCTCACTGCCAGTGCATTCCTGCAACAGGAGTCTTCCTTTGCTTTTGTCCAAGATGTGCACTCATTCTTTTCCACATCAGCAGCGCGTTACACAAACCGGCATCGAGGGTGATTCGAAGAGAAATGGGATTAGAGGTACCACGCAGTACAAAGCATACCACACGCGCCAGACAAAATCACAGGTTCAAGCAATAAGCAGATGGAGACATAGCGAGAGGGCATGAGCGGTGTGGTAATGTACTTAGGAAGCTAATCTTAGTTATTTGTTTGAGTGCGACCACAAAAATGGGTTGAAAGAGGGTTTGTAGAGTGCAGCTACATCATATAAATCGTTTCATAAGCTGATTAAGTTATATCTTAAAAAATATTAGCCTCGGTGCTCCTTGTTTTTTCCAGTGGAAGGTAGTTTCAGAATCTTGCTGCTCAGGTTACTGGAAGTTATCTGATATTCAGCCTAATGATACCCATCATCATTTTAGTGCTATGTATTCTCCTAAAGCTTTCTCTAGCTTCAGTAGCTACCTCTCTTACCTCCAAGTGAATTTATACAATTCTTACTTCAGAGCCATCATTTCAAGGCTAAAGCCTTTAATTTCAGAATCACAGAATATCTCTGGTTGGAAGAAACCTTCAAGATCATCTGGTCCAACCTTTGACCCAACACTGCAAGCTCACCGCTAAACCGTGTCCCTAAGGACCCTGCCCATGTGTCATTTAAATGACTCCAGGGATGGTGACTCCACCACTGCCCTGGGCAGACCATTCCCATGTTTGATAACCAGTTCAGTGAAGAAATGTTTCCTACTATCCAGCCCAAACCTCCCCTGGTGCAGCTTGCAGCCATTCCCTCTGCTCCTGTCACACATCACCAGGAGAAGAGGCTCTCCCTCTCCTTGCTCCAGCCTCTGGGTCCTGCTGTAAAGCTTCCCTCTGTCATAAGAGACATCCTGCTGTTAATAGAACCTCTTCTCTGGTTGGAATTTATTGTCCTTGCATATGGATAACAGGGAGTACAGAGCCCTCCTAATCGCACCACTTAGGGAAACACTGCCACCTCTGAGATGTCTCCTCACACACTCTAGGAATGATTGGAGTCTTTCAAGGATAATTCACGTGGATACAACATAATCACACTGCAACTAACTCGGCTCTTTCTGCTCAGTCCCTGCTAATGAGGTCTGTGCTCATATCACCACCCAAGAATTTCCACCCAAGGCGAACGCTTGGTTCATGTACTGGGTGCAAAGCAGCTTGAGAAAAGTAGTAAAACTGATTGACAGTGGCACACTGCCCTCCTGAAAAACATGCCATTATTCTACAAAAACATACAATTTCAGCTACACCCACCCACTGAAATGCAGACAGCTTCTAGTGTGGAAGGTTGAATCTATTAAATACAGCTACCAGTCACATCTGACAAGAAGGAAAGCAACTGCTCTAATGGAAAGAGGAGTTTCGGGAGGCAGAAGGTAATAAGGGGTGCTCAGTGAACCAGTATAGTCTTATGAAACATGCCATGGGATCTTTACTGATGTGCTGTTCAAGCAAGGAGACAAGTGAAAGATGCCAGATGCTACGGCACAGAGCTCCCTAACTTCACATGTGTTGGGCCTGACTCAAGGGGAGGAGTGCCACCTACTGAATCACCACCACCATTCCCTGCCACAAATGGATTTTAATGCTCCTCATTTGGGTGAAGCCCATGGTCTCCCAGATGATGAACTTCCCAAGTGTAGCAGGTGAAGGACTAGATGTCTCATTTTGATGATGGAGAAATGATGGAGGAACTTGTTCTGCAGCACTTTGGTGGTACCTTCAGAATGAACATGCCCATCGTCTCCCTATGAAAAGGAGTAGAGGAAGCTGAACCAGGAGAGCAATGTAACTTTATTGCTTCCTTAAGAGTGGACACATTTCAAGACAATCATCTCCAAACCCATGGAAGTGCCTATCAAACTGGAAGTTCAATATCAATTTTCTCTTTTGAAAGTAGTCCTGAAAATCTCCTTCAATCTCTCTCTTTTTTTTCTTCTACTGCCCAAATAAATCAGTCACTCATACATCAGTGCTTACTACAGCTGATCTTACTGAGAGGTCCAGCTCTAAGGATAGTAAGCAATCATTAAGATTTTGCTTTCCAGGAGAAACTCTTTCCTTTTGACACTCTTATGATGATGTATAAATGTAGTCTAAGACTTCTTTAATAGACCACTTAGTTTCATTATTCTTTTACCTTAAAAATACCAGAATTATCTTGTCCTTCTGGTTTTGTTGCAGCCATTTCTTGAGAAATGCTTAAACCTCATCTTCTGAGCTGATTAACTGACAATTAACCCAAATTAGTTTATACATTTGTAAAGACTAATTTAGCCACCCACAAGTATTTGTTTCAGGATACTGTAATTTGTTCAAAATGGAGTAAAATATCTAATCTAGCTATTCTTGGGGTTGATTAAGAGGTAGCAGCTCATCACTGCTGAAGATGTAGTGGTTAGAGCTGGTTTGAATATTTTTGGAAGTCATTCTTTTTCCACAGAACCCAAAATTGTTTCATCTGATGTATCTTGGCCACGTCAAGCTTTTTGGTAAATCAAAGGCTGGTTTCTAATGGAACCATGCCTGGATTCATGATGGGCTTCTGGGGATCTGAGGGCTTCCAGCATTGGCGATTCCCAGGCAGCCTCTACTGCCAAGCTCATCCCAGTGTGGCAATTCGAAAGCCCTAGGAACATGGAGGGGTGGGGGGTGTGTGTGGAGAACCAGAGAAAAAAAGTATAGAAAAGACATAGAAAGAATTTTAAACAATCATAATAAAATTTAGCTCATCTCAAATATCAGCTTTCTCATCCAATAATATCCCTGACATTGTCAGTTTATTTGTTCTCTAGCCATTCATTGTCTCCTGTAGGCACGTGCTGCCAAACCAATGACAAGCATCTCCTCGGACAGAGCTGGTGGGTGGACGTGGTTGGGTCCAAGCTGAGAAGGTGCCACGGGTCCAGATGTGGTCCCCAGGGAGGGAGTGGAAGGTGAGCCCTGTGCTGCTGGTGGTGGCTTTCCCAGTCAGCTGGGGACAGGGCTGTCATCCCAACAGCTGGCTCCACTGAGGAGCAGGGTTGCCCTCAGGGACAGATTACAGCTTCCATGAAAATTCTGCAAGGCTTTGATAGACCAAATGGTTCTGCCCCTTCCAGAAATACAGTTTTTCCTCAGACAAAGCCAGTGAAACCTTATGAGCATTTCCACCTCCTAGAAATTGCACTTTAAGCATCAGGAATTGGCTGGTCGATATTTGCCACCGTCCAGCGTCCCACAAAACTAACAGCAGTGTATTGGTATCATCAGCATGTGTTGGAGAGAAACGAGCTGCAGCAGCCTCAGACTTCTTCAGCAGCTCCTGGCAGGTCCCTCACCTGCCATCCCCAGTAACACTGGAACCTCTACACAAATCGCAACGTGTTCCTTGTAGAGATAAATCACCCGCTGCTCTTCAGAAGATAAAGTGTACTTGACAAATGCAATTTACCACCGAAACAGGAACAACCTCACAATATTTGCTACCGAGAAAGAAATAACCACACATTGATCCATGTAAAGTAATTTGCTCGGAGATGTGGTGCTGCTGCTCAGATGCTGTGCAGCTCTACAGAGCACAAACAGAAAAGGGATATTCAGCATCAAATTCACCCCATTCCTCATCAATTTGCTATTGCCACAGGCACAGTGTGGGCTGGTGTAAACGAATATTCAGCAATGCTGGATAAAGGAAGCTCATGGAAAACTCTTGGTAAGATTGCTTTGTTTGTTTGTCCTGGGACTGGTACTGCTGCCCTCCAGAACTAACCAGGGGTTGGGAGTAGCGATGGCATCACTGTGTTCCCCGAGCAACCTTGACTTGTAGGACACAGAATATTTATTCCAGATGGCTTCTTTAACCCACCCACCCTGACACTGAGTCTCACTCTCAGGCTATGTGTGTCCACACACTTCAATAGCTGTGAACAAAAGTCCACCCCTGAGTTTCAACACACAAAACTTTGCTCTTCAGCGTTAGGTGTCTCTTATTTTTTAATTCTTTTTAATAGTTTGATTTTCAAAGCTGTTTTCACTCCCTCCTTTTTCCCCTCTCTTCCTTGTATTTTTATTTTGATCATTCCATGGGGATAACTCTGCTGCCCTAGCAGTGGCAGAACAGACAGAATTAAATAGCAAGAAAAAACGTAAAACTTTCCAGCCCGTGCTGAGTGGATTTCGGCAGAAGGTCAGCATGGCAAAGTTACTCGTGTCAGAAGCAGGCACTGGGATAAGCTATATTCCTGTAAATTGCTCAGATTTCGATGAAGAAGATGGTTTCTGGGTGAGGAAACAATTAGAAAACAGTATGTTGGTCTCATCTTCCAGACCTTCATACCTCTGCGATTCAATTGTATACACAACTTTATTCGTTTGCATTCTTATCTCCACTGTGATTTATGCTACCTCCTGAAAGCGTTGCCTTGTAAAAGTTTTTCAGGCTATAGGTCTAGAATACATTTATTTTAGGATGGTTTGACAAGAGGAAAAGAAGCTTAAAGTATTTGCAAAGATATGTTTGACTATCTGGCCTTTGCATTCCTTCCTCCTGGAATGAAGAGTCTACCGAAGAAATTGCCAGAATGTGGATGTAACAGGCTGTCAGCTCATGTGAAAAGGAGGATATGGAGGTAGGACATACAGAAGAGAAAAAGCACCATTTGGCAAGATTCTTTGGATAAGAAAATGAGAAGGTACAAATATATATAGGAAAACAAAAAGCACGTTCAATTCTCTAACCTCATTTTGAAGAGAGCGAAACATCCCACAAAGTGCAGAGACAGAAGACAAAGATGCTTAGATAACGAACAGCATTTTTGTTCTCCAAGCTTAAGAGCAAAAAATTACTTCACTATTTCATTCTTCCTCTATATTTTGGGTGCAAGACTCAGTTTGCATTCGTTTACAATGTGTAAAATCTGCCCACTTCTACCAACATAAGGTACCGTAGGAGGGAAGGAATTCAAGAAAAGGAATGTTATTTCTTGCTAACAGGGTCCCCTGAAAGGAGGAGGCCAGATACAGCAGTGAAATGCTGGTCAATAGTAGTAAAACATGTTGAACTAGGGGTGTGGAGACTGTCCAGGGCAGAACTGGCAAAGGGATATTTAGTTTGGGAGAGGTCGTGATAAATTACAGTAAAGTGAGGGGTCATCCCTGCTAGACAAGAGAATGAAGAATTTGGCCCACTCAGGACTGTGAGAGTTATTAATTTATCCTACTCCTTGGTCTGCTGGAAGGAAAAAAATCAAACTCCTGCTGTTCCTTTTCCCCCAGTATGAATAAGGGTGAATCTTGAGGACTTGTTGCAAGCCACGATCCAGGACGCTGGGTTTTTTTTTCCCCCTAGATCAATAAATTTGCTGTTTGTCGCAGTGCAGTTTTCTACCTTATTTTTTTTTTTCTCTTCATAAAGAGGAGTTATTAGTTTTTATCTGATACCAACACTGCATATACAGCTGGATCTATAATTCATGAGGTTGAAAACAGTGACGGTAGAAAGAAAACCTGTCATAAATTAAGCTAATAGGCTTTTAAATGAGCAGTGATAGCAGCGTAGGGATGCAGAACATTTACTGCAGTGCTAAATATAGGGGTAATACTAAAAGGTTTTCATCAATACACGTTAAGAACAAAATACTGAAAGTATTTTGAGCTTCAATCTTTGTTTTCTGTAAATTGTATTAATAGTTTCCTTCGATTTTGTTTGGGTTGTGGGGTTGGTTTGGTGTTTTTTGCCTGATTTTTCAGGGCAAATTTCTTTGCCCTTCGAAATCCAGACTGCTTGTATCATTCAGCCACATTTTGAAACTTGGACTTCTCCCCCAGGTGACAATTTCAAACAGAGGGTGGAAGGAAGGGGCTGAGGCCATTTCCCAGATGCTCCTGGAGATCCCTCGTTGTACAAACAAGTTGTTTACCAGGAAGTTTCTCAAAAAAGTGCCTCGGCTCTAAGATTTTGGAACGGCAGAGATGGTGCCAACAGTGACAAGAGGGGACCACTCTCTCCTACAACTTCTCCATCTACTGTGATCTAAATTCCCTCTTGATAACGTTTGCAGGGGTCCCAACACACATACTCCCAAGTTCCAAACCCATTTGACCAAACGCTGTCGCCACCGACCTCAATGCAAACGTGGCTTGTGTCTGATAACTTTATAGGCACCCCGAACATTTATTCCTCTCTGATCAGGAAGGGAACATAATCCCCTGCCTTAAACCAAACTTGCAAAAGATTGGGATTTTAGGGCAATAAAAGGAATCAGGAGAAGATAGGGCAAGATGAAATATGAAAGCAAAATAATGCTGCAGCTTCAGCTTGTGTAAATCACTTGGAGCCCTGCCTGAGGTTTTCTATTTGAAGCTAAATATGATAGTTTTCTGTGGGAGTTGAAAAATACAAAAGTTCTCCTGGGATATTGTAAACATAATTCATGTTCGCTCAGGCAACCGCTGACATCACTTCCGCCGCGCCGAGAGGCCAAGGCACTGAATGTGCCGGGCCTTTGTTAAAAATAGCAGCTTCATAAATCTGCCCGTTCCTTTAATTAGGCAACCCTGATGACAGGATTAAGATTGAATGCTTTCATTTCAGATTGGTTAATGAAGTGCTCTCTTAATATTTTTTTTTTTATGCCGCGTACAATGGGCTGCCCTCAGAAGGAATCCTATCTGTCGAGGTGGGCGGCTATTAATTGCTTTAGGTACAGCCAGGCTGGACAAACTTCCTTAGCAAAAGGTTAAAAGAGAAGATTAGGTAGAGATTTGATTATCTCCTATTGGGTTCGTAGACTACAAACACTTTGAGGATGGATGAGAGCGCGTAGGTCTGCTCGGTTGGTTGGTTTTGGTTAGTTATTTAACAAACATTTGATGAAGATCAAAGAATGTTTTCATATTGTGTTTCTTCTCCCTCGTCTAGCTTCTACTGAAATATTATCAATTGAAAAAAAAAACCAACCCACAACAAAACTCCAAACAAACCCCAAAAGAACGAAGTCATCCACAGAATCTGACCTTTTATTTTACAAGCCAACCTCCCCACGATGAAAGTGATGAATTTGGTGCATCTGGGGAGAGACTGGGAAGGACTGGCTAGCTGCAAGCACATTTCCACCCACCCACGCTGCCAACTCTGCTCAAACCACCCATAGGGACTTCGAGAAACTTAATTGCCCATTCCTGCTAAACTGGTGTCCAGGGGACTGCAAGTGCCAGGCTATTTTTCTGATATATAGGAGATACAAGTTACCCAATAGCTGAGCTGTCAACACTGTCCTCTATGAGATTAGTGGTTACTGGTGTGGCCAAACGGATAACTAAGAACGTGCTTAAATTCTATTTGTTCTATTCAGTTGAATGCTTTCCTGAATCCTGCAGAGTATTTATCATTAGTGCGTTGGTAGTGTTCAAAAGTGCTCTGAAACCAGGCGGTGCAGAAGAGGAGGGACCCTGCTTCGCTCCAACCGGCTCACCGACCGCCGAAGGAAAAAGTCGAGGTGCTCGGGAGGAAATAACAACAGGCAAAGCGAGGCCAAGGAAAAGGAGGGAAAATCGTTTTTCCTGCTCCTGTGCAAATGCCTGCGGTGGCCAACTTCTGAACATCTGGTCTCCCAGTGTGTTTTCTCACATCATGCCAATACCTGACTGGAATAAACAACTTTATCTAGATCCTTGTTTCTTACCATCAGAGACCGATAAGAAAACTTAGTCCTATCAGCGTGAGATTCAAGGAGAGGGAAGAAAGATTTATGCCTCTCTGAAACCAGCCTCCACCCTGCCTAATTGTTCAGCGCTGTGGAGAAACGTGAAGTTTAATGGTGCGGATTTTCATTTTCCAGGAGGCTGAGGATCACATCATCGGTGCTGCTCTTGCCACCCACCCGGCAGTCAGCGTACAGCTCGGGTTTGTTTGTACATGGAAATGACAGCGTGCTTCCCCTCTGCAATTTACTGTAACGCTGATAGTTTGTGCTTCTACAGCTCCCTTCCTTCCCTGGGCTCTGACTGCTTGGAAGAACTGAATATATTGAGTACTGAGCCCATAAAGCACTCCAGAGGTGAGAATAATTTATATTGTGAGAGGCCAGCCAGGGCACATTACTATTCTGATGGCACTTTGAGACCTTTCCAGCCCCATTTGTTGCCACCTGTTCAGAATTAGTCCTCATCCAGTTGTTTAGATTGAGCTGGATGGGATTCATCCCCGAGATCCATGCTCAGAGCCGAAGACTTGCTCTTTTCTTTCTGCTGGATCATTTCTCAGCTTACCTGGCACAATGGAAATGGCTCCAGGTGTTGATGCGAGGTGGAAAGGGAGATGGGAAAGGATCAGGTGGGATAGGAAGGACAGGTTTAAAATGCTCCCCTGAAGACATAGCAAAGTGGAAGTAGCTCCAGAGGTGAAGCCACCTTGGCACCTGCAGGATTGGAGCCCAGCTATTCCTGTTTCTATTCTTGTTTTCTACCCTTTGAATCACCTTCAGTCACAGACACCTGCAAACTTAACATTTTATTTGCAAGCCCCTTATACCCTCAGCTGTTTAAACAGATGTACTGCCACAGATGGGGAATTATATTTGGAAAATTATCTATTTTCAGCATTTAAAAGAGCATTCGAGCTGTCGAAAGTCTCTTGTCACATATTCAGCTTCATAAAAATTCTTCCCTGTAGGTGTGCGGGTTCTTTGGAAGAGTTTGGGAGCTGAGCTCGAGTGTAACTTACAGTAGGCTCATTGTTCAGCTTAGAGCATCTCCCACTGCTCCTTAAAAGAAAAATTCACACTTAACAGCACTGCATAATTATTATTATCATCAGCTTGCATCCAATGCAAGCCTGAGTGTAATCAATCCATTTTTATCTCCATTTTTGAGAGCACTTTAGAATGCCTTTTTGATCACTGAAACAGGATGAGAGGCATTTCTACTTTTTACAGATTTTCTGCCTTTTTTCAGTGTTGAGAAGCAGTTTGACCAGGCAGTGCCCACCCACCCACAGGGGCTTAC
>JANHFX010003373.1:0-37878 GCA_027560015.1 Chloroceryle amazona | reverse complement strand
GGAGAAAGCAAGTCCATTCAACTATGATGACAGAAATTGAGTCCTTCTCGGCAATTCCTTTCTCTGCTTGCCTCTGCTGCCGGGAGCTCCCTCCTGGGGGTTCCCCACCCCTCGCCCAGCGCCGGTACCCCCGGGAGAGGCAGAGGGAGCCCGATGCCCATCGCCGGGCAGCGGCCCGGGTGGTCCCGCTGGCATTCCCCAGCACGTTGCGGTGGCAGGAGGCGGCGCTGCTGCCCGCACATCCTGGTGCGGGCGGGATGCCTGCCCTGCCTCGCCTACCACCCGCAAAGCCACCCTGGAAGTGCACGTGACTAAAAGCTGTACCTCGGCAAGGAAAAAAATACTTTTACGGGGGGGGTGTTTGGTTTTTTTTCTAATAGTTTTTAATTTTTTTTTTTTACAAGAACTCAAGTTGCCATCCTTTAAAAGGGCAAAAAGGTAGAAAGTTAAAGGCTGTGAACTTGGGTAGTAGCTCAAATACACAAACCACTCTGTTGACATTAGACATCTTTTATCTCAACGATGAAAGGCTTTCGAAAGCACTCATTTAACCCGACTAGCATTAAGGTATGGGGAAAAGTTGATTAACTCTTGGGAGAGACAGAAAGGTTTGGAGGATTTTTTTTTGGGGGGTTGTGGTGGTTTTGGTTGGTTTGATTCCCACCCCCCCTTACTTTTTTTTTAGAACAAAAGTTTTTCTGATCCTGCTTAACTGTGCCTCAAGAGCAGCTGGGATCTGTCCCCCCCACCTTTTTCCCCTCTCCGACCCTACTAAACATACAAGGCTGAAATTCTCAATTGTCTTCTAATTACTGTTAAATGCAGAACTGAACAGTAACAACAGACTGAGGTGTTCACAGCCCTCTCTGAGCACAAGAGAAGTGTATTTTGCATTGATAAAGTAAGATTTAAGCAAAATACATATTTTATTTTAAAGATTAAAAAAGATGTATAGTAAGTGCAGTAATTTCTATACAGGCATACATTTCTCAGCATTACTGCTAACTGTAACAACGCCTCTATTTGAACGTGGAGAAAAGGATCTGTGCCTGTTACTGAGAATAGACTTAGGTTGTCCTTAATTAGCTGGAAGAGTTAATGGCTAAAGCACAGGAATATTTCAAGTATGATGCAGATCATTCTCTAAAGACATAATGCAGTAAACACTAAGCTGATACAAAGTTTCATTCCAGGCATTTAGATTACATCATAGCCCTAAAAGTATTATCTCTATGTGTGGATTTTAATTTGATCAGCTGTCAACTACTCATTTTCCTTGTCCTCTCTCTTTTTTTGGTAAGTCTCCAGTGTCACTAAGTCAGTATAAACTTGACCCTCAATTTCAGCCAGAGCAGACTGCTATACTCGAAATAGCTCACTGGAGGAAAGCAAGCAAACACAAAAAATCCCCTACCACGGACCTAAGTAATGTCAAAAATGGTCCCTCTCTGCTCTCCTTAGGCAGTTACTGCCTTCCCTACAGATTTCCTGCAACAGATGTGGTGATACAGCTGGAGCCATGTCTCACAGAGCAGCACAAATGTGTAATACTGTATACACTAACTCTGAGCTTAGGAAGCTAAACGCCTTCAATTTCTTCTACCTTTGGGAGATGAAAATACCCTGTAAGAATTCAAATGTAAAATCTGCATTAAAAGGTGAGAGGAGCTTTGATTGGCATAAGAAGTCTAGTCTTGTCTTCTACATGAATTCACCCAACAAGGAGACTTGGATGACTCTGCATAGACTGTGTTCTTGTACAAATATTTGTGTATACTCATAAAAGTGACAGACCTTTGCTATAAAATTTCTACCAGCAAACTAGCTCTGGTACTTAGCCATTAATGAGGTCTACCATAAAAATGCTCTATTTAGCCATCTGTGGTATTCTTCCAGGTTGCCTAACCCTGCCCAGTGTTGAAATTGCACATATTCATAAAAAAATAGGGAAGGCTTCAGTATAAGCTCAGCCTAGCATAATTAGCCATTTGAAACCTTTAAATATGATCTAAGATTTTTTGGGGGGGTTAAGTCCATTTTTAATCTGTTTCCAGTTAACTTGGTGTGAACTAAGACATTCAGCTTTCAGATTATGTATCAGTTTCTTACCTAAAAATGATGCCATGAGCAATGCAAATAGGAATTCCATTGGTTGGAGGGTTTCTTTTTTCCATTTGTTTCACAGGTTCTAGATGGAGCAGGATTAGATATTGATTTTCATCTACTGTCTCCAAAAGGTGAAACTCTAGTCTTTGATGAAAGAAAATCAGATGGAGTTCATACGTAAGTTTAAAATCTTCAAATGCAGAAATGTTACATAAAGTACTTTTCTGTTTAACAAATATAACTGAAATAAAGGTTGAGGATATTTTTATTCCTTAGCATTACAGAAGACTTCCTAGAAGGACAGTTTGAGAACATTAGTTACCTTTTTATAAACACTGAATGCTTTTTACATGGATCTTATGATGAAGTGAAGAGTATTTTTGTTTTAATGATAGTTGTTAATAGTCAGTGACTAAAAATAATTATGTGGAACTAAAAAAGTTCTCCACATCCAGTGTCAAAAGATCCTGTTACTTATATAAGCTGAAAAAGCGTGTATTTTATCCAGTCTTTTTATCAAAATAGGGAAAAAGTATTGTAATCTGACTATATAAAAATGCCACTCCTATTACAGCTGTTTTGCAATGATTAACAATAATTCAAAACACCAAGAAAAAAAATTCAAGTAAGCTGCTGGTTTAAGCCTGTAGAATGGGATTGTTTTACTCTGTGTAGTCTAGTGTGTGTTTTAGAGTTCTTATTTTTATATAAAAAGCATATTCAGTTATTACTACGTTCCTCATGGTCAGTCTTAAAGAGGAAAGTTTACTTACAAAAACTTACTTTTTGAGAATCAGCACAATACGTCTAATTAATGACATTTTGCTTATCTACACAGGGTAGAAACAGAAGAGGGGGATTACATGTTTTGCTTTGACAACACATTCAGTACCATTTCTGAAAAGGTGATTTTCTTTGAGCTGGTCCTGGACAATATGGGAGAAGATGGACAAGATCAGGAAGACTGGAAGAAATACGTTACAGGAACAGATCTCTTAGACATGAAATTGGAAGATATTCTGGTTAGTATTTCATCTTTAATTCTTTTCAGTGTAAGAACATTTTGAAAAAAATTTGTCATTTAGCCATTCTGCCTTGGTCTGGTGCATCCTCCTGGACACTATTCCAGTTCCATATATTGCTTTCACTGATGGATGAAGCCTAGCACCATAGATTTCTTGCTTCCACAGAGGCTTGAGAATATTTCCGTAATAGGCCCTTAGTCAGCAAGATGACACTGCCTAGCTCCCAAAGTCACTGTTTCCAGTTCAGCTTTTTCTTCCTACCACTTAAATAGGACATTTATTCCCTAGCAGCAACATAATGAGTATTTATAGTACTAAAGTACTGCTTAATCCCACTGATCTAGGAGGAATCACTACATAGATTTTTATTTTTCAGTGTTAGCAAATAAAAGTACCCGGGTAGCCTCCTTTTCCCACCTTAGCAGAAATGCACCCCAACAATCATTTATATATTACTTTTAGATATTTTTAAAAAAAGATTTAATCTTTTCAAACTAATAGAGAGGATGGGAGTTGATCTGTACTATACTGCAGGTTCACCTTTGCAGACATTCTATTAATGGTAATGGTCACTTAAACTGTACACTGAATGTTGAAGTTACTCTAGAGGCAGAGAATTGTTTGGTGTTCCTGTACCACTGTTCTTGGTGCTTCACAGGATCCAGTAAACCACTGTTTGGTTGCTCATAGCTACAATCAACAGGTATCCTAAACAAAACAAAAAACCCAACATCCACAACTGTTGTAGAACATGACATTATTTGTATTCTATTTATTGCAACAACCAACATATAGATTTTTAAACAATAAAACAAACTTAATGTTTAAGATCTTTTATAGGTGTATGATACACTTTAGTTAAAGCCAAGTCTGAAAAGCTGGCCAGATCTTTAAAACTGGCACTCAAGACAAATAGGAAAAACAAAGTTTATACGTCAGTATGTGAATGGATTTGATAGCTACTTGTGTACATACTGGTATCACTTCCAAAAGAAAAAGCCTCAAGTAGGTAAGTTTTGTAAAGTTAACAGTAGTATGTGACGTCATGGCTTACTTAATCAAGTTATTATTTCACTTGCAAATTCTGTGAGGACTTACATACTCTCAAAGATAAAACATGTTTGCTTACTTTAAAAAATCTGTTAGAAAAGCTCTTTTTATGATGCTAATATTCCCTATTGTGTAACATATGAACTTTACTATACTCAAAACTATTTAGTTTCCAAAAATAGTTCTTGAAATATTTGTAAATATGCAACAGAGACTCCAGGGAGTCCATGGAAAAATATTGCTGCTCAGTTAAACCATTTTTTAACATTTGAAACCTATTACTGCATGTTACACTCTTGTTAGAAGTTACTTCAGAACCCCATAATTGCATTGAGAACATAAAGCAGCACTTCGAGATCAGCTTTTAGGTTGTGGCAGATACTTTTAACACATGACAGTACCAGGTGTTTACTTTGGAAACACAGAATAAGGAGGGGATCTTGAGGTGCTGCTGTTAGGCCCACAGTGTTCATATACTTCCTCTGGTTCCCTGAACACACTGTGCCTTTTGTAGGACCTCCCCTTGTCCTAGTCACAATTTACTATAAAAATTCTGCTTTATTGTCTAAGCCAGTGAAGTTAAAGCATAAAAAATATGGGATTAAAACATCGCCGTACTACTTTTCTTTTGCTGCAGTCTTTATGGTACATTAAAGTGTGACTCAGTTTGATTATCCTGCAAGATTTGTCTCCTATTACATGACTGTTTTGAGACCAGTTCTGCTTTTCAATTGTCTGAATACCTGAATTCAACATATGTGGAACATTAAACTCATTTGGAGTTTGATTTCTCTCTCACCTCCCTAGCCTGTAAAAGGGAAAAGAAAAACCCAAACAAATTGCTATAGAACCTTAATGCTCTGTTAATTAAGCCTTTTTAGGTGATAAGAAACAGGCTAGATAAGTTAATGAAAACTGTGATATGTATTTTAGTGATACTGTCTAGTTGGCAAGAAGTTACATTACAGGTGGTAATACAGTATTAGTATTTTGGATGTGTTGCAAGCTCTAGATTTAATTCAGGTGTTTCCTTTTCTAAAAATACTCTTTTGTTACTTACCAGGAATCCATCAACAGTGTTAAAGCCAGATTAAGCAAAAGTGTCCAGATTCAGACCCTGCTCAGAGCATTTGAGGCTCGTGACCGAAATATACAAGAAAGCAACTTTGACAGAGTGAATTTCTGGTCCATGGTCAACTTGGGAGTAATGGTGGTGGTATCAGCTGTTCAGGTTTACATGTTGAAAAGTCTCTTTGAAGATAAGAGGAAAAGTAGAACTTAATTTTCAGTATGATCATAACAATATAACAGGTATGGGGCAAGACGGAGAAGCAATAAAGTACTAAAGGAAAAAAAAAGAAAAACATGACCTTTCAGATTCTTTTGGACAGCAGACATGAAGTTTTGAATTCATGTTGGTTTTTTTGATGGTGGTGGTTGTCTTGTTTGCTTTTCACATGAACAGAATGCCTTGCCCCAAGCTCTTTTGTTTTTGCAAGTGCTGCTAACAATATTTTTGTTGTACTTGTAGCATTTGTTAATGACTAGCTTATGCCTAGCACACAGGATGCCTGGTGCATATGCAAGTAACCTTAATACTGTCTTTTTTTTCATGGTCACATAAACTTTTAATGGTAACTTAGACATTGGTTTATTTGCTGTTAAACACCGAGTGAACTTACATATGTGCCTAAGTGTTTACAGGATTGGGGCCCACAGGGGAGGTCTGTAGTTACTGTCATTTATCTTCAAAGTTACACGTTTCTAAAAATCCTCAGCTTTTATTGCACAGTATAATGGAGAAACACTGGGCTAATATTGTGAGAACTCTTTATATATGGATGACTAACATCAGCACTTTAAAAAAGCACCATCAATGTGAAACTGAGTCAGTGTTAAAACAAATTGGAGAAAATAAGTGCAATTCCTATTCATAAATGTTTTTGTCCTGCAGTTGAAAAAACCTATCTTTTTTTGGCTGGTACATGAGTCTTGTTTGCAAACTCTTAGTTCCTGTAACCTCAGGCAATAGATAATTTCCAAGCAGCCATTTCTCATATTATTCTTTCCCTGTAATAAAGGGGGTGCATTTCACAGTATTTCAAATTAATTTCTGTAGTCTTAAAATCCCTCTTATTTGCCCATTTTTTATTAGTGTGTCTATTAAGTGTATGACTAATGTAGCAGTTAATAGGGTGACTTAGATAGGCATGAAAAACCAAAGCTGTTCACCTAAACGTTCCCTTTTTGTTCACCCTTAAAAATCTTTTAGCTATGTAAGTACACTCTGTTCATTGTTTCTGTATCTTGCTATTTATGAGTAACGCATGAATTACATAAGCAACAAGTACAGGCTTCAAATTTTAGGATCAACTGAATATGTTAAGGTAAAGCTGTCCTCAAAGCAGTAATTTGCAATTTCTAGATGAAGTGGCTTTTAAATGGAGAATTTTTGCCAAAACCCCTGGTGTGTGAGAATTAACTTTTTTGTAATAGTTCAAAGTTAGTTATTTTTACAATGCATCATGTCGCTGAGATTTCCTGTATGTATGTTAGAGTACATTTCATCACAGAAGTATTTTTAAAACATGCTTTCTCAAAAACCACTTTTTTTCTAAAGTGTTTTAAAAGAAGTGTACATATATACATAGTGTATACATAGGGCCTGCTCTTGGGTCATCTGAGTAGGAACAGCAGAATTGCAACTTCAAGATTTTCTGTGATTAGAAGTTATTTTATGGAGCTAAACCAAGGTCAATAGATACACTAGAAACACTTTGATCAAATGAAGCAAATGCTATCAAGGGCTACAGTACTTCAACTTCAGACAATGGCACCTAGCAATAATATTTCTAAATAGCTTTTATAAAAAAATGTATTATTCCTTAAAGAACGTGTTAGAGGGCTGTGACCTATTTATTCTTTCTGCAAAGCTGTGTACAAAATAAGATTGTTTCTCTCTAGAGTTCTGCTTATGTCCTTTTTCACGTGCTTTCTATTCTAAACTGCCTGGAATTAGAAAGCTGCAATCAGGACAAAGTCGAGGATAAATTAATTCTTTCTGATAGAGGGGCAAATAGTACTTTTCTGCCATTTCCCAGTACCATCATGGATCTACATCAGGGCATAAGCCAAAGCTCAGTGAAGTCAGCTTCCAAGGTTTTGATCAGGACAGGCAAATAAGATCCTTAGGGCTCTGCCCCTTTTGCTAGAAGAGATCTACCTTCGCTTGCATCACCAGGAGTGTGATGCTACAAACCATCTGCAAAATGCTGAATCAGCTCTGTGAAGCTGTGACTAAGACATCTACCTCTTACATCAAAGCTACTAGAGTCTAGAATTCAACTTAAGCCTCCAACAGATGAGCTCTGCCAAGTTTTCCAAGGGCACCTCAAGGGATTAGGTGCCCCAGCTGCTCTGCTGTGTCTCTGCCAGTGGTTGTACATCCAGTGGTGAAAGAGTCTGGTGCATTAGCTTAAGCTGCTAATGAAGGCAGCCTTCTCTGATCAAAGACACAAGACTGAACCGCAGCAGTTTCTCAGATTACAAATAGCAGTCTCTGGTAGAAGGGAAATAACAAAACAAGTCAGCCAAAATCATCTGGAAGAAATTACTACTTTGCAACTAGGAGCTCTGACTGTATTTTCTCTCCATTCAAGGTTCATTATAGAAAACAAACCAGGAAATAACTATTAAAATAACTGTGCTTTGACCTTGGCAGCTGAAATATGTTTATCACAGGTGAAGGATTCTGCATTTAAACTTGCAGTTAACTAGAATTTCATGTGGTTTTTGAAGAGTAGATTTCTTTTGATTGTATAAAATTTACAAAGGAGAATATAAATTAATTTTTCTTAATGGACTTTTTATTCAGAATTACACATTTTAAGACTTGCAGATGTTGACTAAAAAAATTAAACAAAACAGATTTTCAATAAATGAAGTTTAAACCGGTGTTTGTCTTCCTCATTTTATAAGGAAGGAGGAATGCTTTACCCATGAATGATGCTAAAAATCAGGGATACTAAGCTAACAAGAACTTCAGTTTTAGTAATGCAGCTTTTTCATTTCTTCCTGCAATGTTCAATTCTGTTCTCATTCACTGTAACCCAAAACTCAACTTTATCAACGCAAATAACTTCAGATTCGCGTAGGTGTCAGATCAGAATGACACCAACCTCTGATCTTTGTATCAGAAAATACATTCGGTTTTGAAGTTAGCAAATGCATGTCAGGTATGAGGGGGTTTTTTTCATATTTACCCCTTACTACTTGCATTCTATATTGCACCTGCCATTTACTATGCACAGCAAACAGCATAGCTTCTAGTTAGGCAGTACGCTTAGGAGCAATTCCAGGAAGAACAGTAGGTACCATCTACTGCAAAATTATAGAGGACATCAATAATATTCCTGAGACTACTAAAGTTCTCTGTTCAAAGCAAGGGATGGCAAGACCCTCAGGACTTAGGTTGGCCTAAAATGGTCTGGTATTCAATCAGAAACTCTGACTTTGGGAAACTGTTTATCTAGTGGAGCGTTACTTGTCAGTAACTAAATCAAGTCCCAAGTTTCTCACCTCAAAAAAATAGGAAATATCCCAAGGAACATATTCTAGGAACCTGTAAGTTTGTGATATCACAGAAAGACAGCAGCAAACTGACACAACTCAAAACCCACTGCTCTAATGCAATAGCCCTATGTCCTCACAAATCCTTTTTAGAAAGCATATTACAGAAGGTACTTAATTTTGATCCATTGTTTTAACGTGTGGACATCTGTACATTTCCAGTTAACAGCACTCACATGAATCTGAGAAGAATTTAAGAAATTCTTCCATTTTCCTCTAAACCAATTTATTTTGGACGAAGTGTTTTCATTTCTGATTAGGTATAGTCAGCATTATTAAAAAGAAACATCTAGGGAAAAAATGGAAGGAAAACAGGAAAGTAGTATCACAATATCAAACTGCAGCAATTAGGAATACCATAATAGAAGTTGCTAGTAGTTGTTAGTGATAAAATAACTTAAATGTTATGAATAAGAGAATGTGCAAAATCCTGAGACCAAAAGCCAAGACTTTTGGAGCAGTGTTTCAGCTCAATCAAGTAATATACTTGACAAATTGGAGCTTGTTTACTGTTTCGTAAGACTCCTAAGAAACGTGGGCCTGCCCGGAAGCCTGTGAACCACTTTGTTCAACAATGAAACAGGAACTTCCTTTTTGTACCGTTTTGAATTGATGTAGTATCATAAAATACTACGGTACAACATTACGTTGCCAGATTAGGCAATTAATGGTAAAAGAAACAGCAGCTGACTTGAAAAGGTACATGGACAGTGAAAACTACCAAGAACCATGTTGGACAAAGCCATCAGAAACGCATGCAGAAATTCCCTTCCTGGTCTCAAGGTGCACACTGTGAGAAATGAAACCTTCTGCCTTCACTTCTCCTACGGACAACGCACCACTCATAGCTCAGAACAGCCTGAGTGTTGCACTTTGCATACTCAAGAGTGCAGCACTTCCTTGTTTAACACGGATCATTTGTCAGGTTGCAACACTACCCTCAGAGTCCGTGACCACGTGGTACAGTGGTAAAGCTTTAAAATTAAAATTTACCATCTTTTGCTGAACACAGGAAACATACAGCTCACTTACTGTTTGCAGAGGGCTCATGTTAAGCCTTTTCCATGCTTTCCTCCTGCCCCAGTAGGTACCCTATTAGAGAGTCACTGTCCATGCAGGAGGAATGCTAGGACAGAGGTAAACACTGTATTCATAAATCACTGCAGAGCAGAGGGAAAGCTATCTGCCTTATTGGAGGACTGGGTTTTCAAAACTAGAACTATTTAAGGTAACTTCGTTTTTATCATAGGTGAAGATTAGTGAAAAAAATAATGAAAACAAAGTTGTAGTACACATCTACACTGCTTAAGTTAACTAGAAGTATCTGAATTTCATCATCCTCTCTCATAGTGTCTGTTCCTATAGTTGAGAATTAATGAGACTTGTAACACACAGAGCTCACAAGTCCCTTTCTTCCCTTAGTGTGTACCAATGTTTCTGAAAACAGGATACTCTTATTGACTCTCCATCTGCTACCTGCCAAACTGGAATATGGGCAAGGAAAACAGGGTTGCCAAAAGAAAAGCTCTAAAAGCATTTAGTCTGTACCTTTATTTCAACTTCAATATATAGGACCTGACATTAACCATCTAATTAAAGTAATTTTTCCATTATGCTGGAGGATTTCAGGGAGTGGTAAAAATCAGTTAAGGTCAAGTCAAAAATAGCCATGACTGTCCACACAAAAAGCAATCCCAGCTGCAAACAGTTAATGAGAAAACTCATTATTACATTCTCCAGACAGACAGGAAAAGGACAGGATCAGATCCCACCATCTCCATTTCAAAACCCTGAGCATGCTCCACTTATGGTGCCTCTCCTGAAATCATTCTTCCCAGTCACTTCTCTCCCACAAGGTAACACCACAAGACTGGCAAGATGGAAGCAGGCTCAAGCACCAAGTGGGCAAATAGGAGTTCCCATTCTAAAGCTTTTGCACTTACCTCTGAATGAGTGTGGGGCAGATGAGCACCTACAATACTGAGGCTCATTATCACAAGCAGATAAGAAAAACCATGGGAAGAAAAAAGGCAAGGTTTGTCAGAAAGGAAAGTTGTTAGCAGGGATTGAGGGGGATTCACTTTCTCTAACCAAGGAACTATGCATTATCTTGGTCAATTCCTAGCTCTACCTTATATTCTCACCCTTCTTAGGCTCACCTTTTCCTCCTGCTACCACTACGATTATACTTTAACACCCTACAGCCTGAAAACCTTTCCAACTGTTCATTTGTTATTTCCCACCACTGTTGCTGATGTCTAGAATTTTACTCTCTTAGTACTTTCAAATCTGCTACCATGCAATCAGTTTGTGAAACAGAGCAGGCAATCCTAGTAACATTCATGAGACATGTACATAGCAAAGCAGTAACTATCCTACTGGACGATGACACAAGTGAATGCAGTAACAACAGTTACGTGGTTTTCATTAGGGAACAACAGACCATAAACAAAGTACATTGAAATTGTGCTTACAGAAACTTTAGACAGAACTATTAGTTAGCTTATCAGTATAAAGCAGGTTTTGAATCAAATGAGCTTATTAAGACTGCAGGTATCAAAACTGTAAATTAATGCTACCACACATTAAGTAAATAGAAGAGTAGAAAGGCAAAACCACACAGAAGTCCATCAATGCCAAATAGAAAAAAGCTAATAATAGGAAGATGACAAGATCGTCAGTTTCAGATGATGATTACATAAAGTGAAAAAGAAATATGCACTGGCAAAATAATATCAGTGAACAGATTAGGAGAAAGATAATATAAAGAGAACTGTATGAGCTAAAGCTGTATTTAAAAACTAGCATCTACAAGGCAAAACATTTCTGTATCAATGAAAACCAGAACAACTGCTGATGTAACAGTTACGGAATATGGAAAATCTGATTAGAAAAACCCAGCAGAAATGAGCTAGCTGAGAGGAACATTAAGGGATTCAGAAATGCAAGAGATAAACACCTCACGGCCATGCAAAATCATGTTTCACTGTTGCTGAACAATACAAGTAAAAGACTGTCAAAAGGACTTAATTCCAAGCTCATTCTCAGACTCTCTACAGCTTCTACCTGTGCTTGTCTTCTGCTTTTCTTTATATTGTCCTGCACTATCTTTTCTAGAAGATGGTTGTTTCCCTTCCCATTTATTTCAGGATCTCCCAAGGAGTCTCTCCTGTTTAGAAAAAGAGAAACACCACCACCACAAAACCCACACATACACCCCAAACCCACAACACACACCAAAACCCACTATGTTTTCCTGACCAGACTAGGATCTCAATAGATCTGACACCTCCACATTTGTGTTTAGCCATCAGCTTAAATTCAGCATCAGCCAAACACAGGTTATCATCCTAAACTCTCTTCTCCATTTCTATGAAGTAACATTTTCTGCCATCATACCCTTAACCGCCATGTTACATTTTATACAGGGAGGTTTGAGGGAGCTAGAAGTGACATGATTTAAAGCCTAAAAAATGTTACCTGCTTAGCATTTGCAAGATTCATCCTCTTCATTCTGTGCCCAGAACAGATAGTCCCATCCAGTTCATCCTTATCACTTCGTTCTGACCATTGCTTCGTCCAGATGTTCCATCTCAATTCACCAATTTCCTTCTAAAATATAACACTTAAAAAAATCACTTTAGTGGGATGTTCCAAAGACATGACCATTTTTCTGCTCATCCACTTCTCAACCCACCCCAACAACAAACTGCTTGTCTTCACCTTTAAGAGCTTTTTGATCTATTTGTCTCCACATTAAAACACTGACCTTCACTTCATATATCACACAGATTTTACAAAATTCCTTTGCAATCTCACTCAAAATGCACTACACGTAGAAAAAGCACAGTTTATTCAAATTCCTCTTAAAGTTTTTTGTTGAGAACAATTATTTGACAAGTAGGTTGCTATGATGGTTATTTTACAACAGACCACTCACGTGCCATTATTTCTTGGTGTGATGCCTACATTTTTAGAATGGCCTCAAGAGACTTCACCTACGTAAATACTACTGTAATACAAATATTATAGAATGGAAAAATATTAAATCTGATACACAGAGAAATGGTTCTAAATCAGTGACCACAACAAAGCTGAATTACATGTATTTACACACATGCATACATACAATGATCAAGTCATACCAAAACTTAAATTGTTACGTACAGCAACATTTGTATTTTCCTTTTGGACAACCCATTACTACATACAATGAAATTCACATAAGATGAGAGAAAAGGCATTTGTAGGTGTGCTTTAATTACTACTCTAGCTGTATCTTCAGCAGCACTATTGCAGCATTTTCCAGTACATGACACCTTGTAACAAAGCATCCCCTCAGGACAGCTGGAACACTAGTTGGTGTCTACGTGCAGGACAAGTGTCTCCAGGACAGTAACAGGAAAGCTAAAGATAAACAATGGATCTGAGGATGCCACCAAGTATGTACTTTACAAGAATACAGAATCAAAACTCATTCTTCTCTCTCAAAAAATACACACATTTAATGTTGGTCTTTTAATTCTAAGAAGAAAGCAATTCCAAAAATACAAACTGAACATCAGAGTCAAGTCAACCACCATAATAAAATGAAACAACATTCACAATAGTTAAGTCTATGGACAGCTTAAGTCTGACAAATAGTCTCTCTCCCTTCCCCACTCCCCCCAACCCCAAGTCCCCAAGTACATTCCAATATTTATCTTTAAATGAAACTATGAAAAATACTGCTGGTGTTCAGTTAGAATTAAAGGACTTGGATCAAGTGAAACAAAGACACATACAGATGGTGTGAGTAAGGTTACAAAGGCTTTACATTTTGCATTATCCCAAGATATAAACATTCAAAAATTAACATGAAGTTGCTGTGTTATCAAAATATTGCAGCTATAGGCAAGGCAACATTAAATTAATAGCTGAGGGTGCGAGAAAAAACCCACACATTTTAGTGAAGGTAAACAGAAGTGGCAGTTTTTAATTAGCAATTTTATAAAGCTAATCTTATCCAGCCAGCCATAAGCCAAGCACAGGATTAAAGAACAAAAACAAACCAACCTTTCTCTGCTTCCTTTGGCTATAAGGTGACCAAAAAAAAATAAAATTAAAACCCCCACCCTTTCGAGATGTTCAAGATGAGCAGAACAAGTCAAATAATCAAGTAATGGAATAAATAAGTACCAACCCAGGTGGTACACTTCAAACCATTGTCATTTCTAAGTGTTAGATGATTTTATTTTGGTGGTAAACAGTACTGCATAAGGTTAGATTTCTTAAATCCTTACAGTGAATAGCCACCAAAGTAAAAATATTCTTCTGTTTACTCTTTGGCTAAAACCCCCTCAAAAGTAGCAGACAAAGAAAAAACATCTAATACTGGCAAGAGACTTGATTTTTTTCTTTTTAAACAAGTAAAATAAACTTATCAATTTAAAACTTGGTACATTTTATAAAAAACAAAACAGAGGTAATGTTGTAATAATCAGTAATGTTACTTCAAACGGCAACAAATTGTTTGTTGACCCTGTGCAATTATACACTTTGTTCACACTATATTTATCAAAATATGACTGTTTCTACAGATCTGCAGGAATCCCATGTGTGACTCCTGTCAGCTTTGTTTATAACTGGGACAAAATTTACAACCGAGTGCCACAATAACTTTCAAACTGCTATTTCTCGTAGAGTTAATGTCAGAACGTTCGGATCCTGCATTGGTTTTTTAACAGTTAACTGGTATAGAAAATAATGGAACATGTTCCCTAGAGTATATGAACAAAGACTGCACTCATTGCCAGAACACGCTGCACTGGTTTGACACTTTTCCTTAGTACATAGAAAGCAACAGCACCCAATAAGCCTGAGAAGAAATGCTGCTGTGTAAATACTGGCAACTATTCCTGAAAACAGAATTATGGGATGTATTATCAGAAGCTGCCCGATCCCATAATTTGTATTGCATAGGTCACAATCACACATATATACACACACGAGTATGTGTGTGTGTAGATACATATGTATATACACACACGCGCACACGCACACACACAAGGAATATATTAAGACGACAATGAAGTCTGGTCACAGAGCAATTTACAGGCTCAATATATTTTTTTTTCCTTTTTTTTTTTTACACTTCGTTTGAAAGAAAACTTCAGTATTTTACAGTCTTCAGTAGGCATTATATACACTGCACTTATGAAATCTAGAAAGTATTGAAATAGAAATACATTTCTGCAAACATTTGGGTAAGAAAAAAACAAAATTTTTTTCAAAGATTTGTGCTATTATCTACATATTTTCTCTAAATCACAATAACTGTATCCATGGAATGTTCTCTAGAAAATGTTGTGTTTTGTTTTCTGGTTTGTTTTTTTTTTAAACACCATGCACATTTAAGCAATTGTAACCCAAAATAACCCAACCTAAAACAATCTAACAATGTTCAGATTAAAAAAAAAAAATTTAAGTTTCAGATCAGATTTTAAAAAGATAAGTCTTTATCACAAGAGTTGTAATGATAACAATTACATGTTAAGGCTAAACTGGTTTTGTTTTGTTTTTAAAAACACATTTAAAGACACATTTCTCTTGTGGCTCTGCATTATGAACTGTACTTACAGATGACAGTGCAGTGAACATAATGTTCAGTCCTACGGTCAGGATGCAGTTGCTCCTTCCCACTCCACAAGATACTGCACCTTTCCATCAAGTGTAACCCGACGAGCCAAAACACGGTATTTTTCCCCACAAGCTATTCTACCTGCTGCACCAAAATAACTAGTAATGGAGTTCTTTAGATGATTGAGCTGTAACTCCTGATCTGCTAAGTTGTTAAGTATCTCTGTGTTGAGTTCATCATACTGGTAGTCATCTTTGCTCTCGTCATCTTTTACAATTTCTGAATTTTGAGTCTGGAGTGCTTTTCGTGGAAAGCGACCTCTTCTCCTCAAATGTGGTATTGCAGCAGGCCAAGTTCTTCCTGTACGAGTCCTTTTTCTCGAGTCAGATAAACTGTTAAGAAAAGAAAAACCAACGTTACCTGCAAAATCTTAGGCAAAAACGTATGCATATCATCAGTTGTTTCCACACAACTGAACTTCTGTTCCCTTTTTCACTGATAAAAATACTATCATCCAAATATTACAAGTGGTCAAGATAGAAATCCTCATGTAAAAACCATTATCTATACTGAGAACATACTAAAACATGTTTGATCAAATACTAAATTTAATGGCACGCAAGTTTTGATACTCGAGACACCCATGTAACATACTGAGGAAAAAAGTGCATCTTTTTAACATTCTAAAAAAGAATGGAATAAAGGGCAGAAATACAAAACAATGAGTAAAATCCTTCAGCAACAGTTCCAGAAGCCAAACATGAATTTTTGAAGATGGACTATATGTAGTAGTAATGCACACCAATCAACTATTGAAAGCACTTGATAGCATGAACCAGAATGAGGAAACAAAATAAGTACACTGAGGATCCATGTACTTCAGTGAGAGAGCAATTTATGTTTACTGATCTTGAGAGAGGAAAAAGTTCAAGTAACAATTTGCAGAGGAGTTGGTTTAGTTAATAATTTATTTATGAAGACTGCGCCAAAATTTGTTCATGCTCTACTGACTGTAGAAAATCACAGCATACTTGCTATTCTTTAACATGCATACACAAACCTACAAAAACAAAAGCTGCTAAAATTAATTTAGGAGACATATTAGCTGTTTTGTGGCCTTCATTAGAAAACTAAGTTCAGGAAGTGCTTACGGAGTACCAGTCTTGTCAGCAAATGTAATCCAACTACAGAATTTACAGCAACAAAGAACAGTAGTTATTGAGCACAAAAAAACCCATCCCTGTGCATTAGAAGCAGAACTAATACAGACTAGTTTTCTTTTGTCCAATTTCTTTAGATTTCCCCACAAGATTTATAGCTCTACTCAAGTCTCAGCTGCTTGTTACTCCAAATCCCAGTGTATTACGTTTTCAACATTACACCCCCTTGCAATATTCCCCCGTTCTTCTCTTCCAATATCCTTACCTCCATTTCACAACTACTACAGCTGCCTCATAACTTAAGTCAACCTCCTACCTTATCTACCTTTGCTTTGCCAAAGCTTCAACTAAAATAAAGAGACAAAAACACACAAAACCAAAACAAACCAGACAAAAAGACATCACCACAACAGTACTAACAATGACTAGGCCACAGATGATTATAAAATTGTCCACCTTTCTGTGAAGGTGAGGTGATGCCTTGGGCCTCTCATCCAAGCATCTACCTTCATGAATCTTGTTAGACTGTAATTTCTGTAATTTCTTTGAAACTACCTGGATCAGAATTCATGGAAGTTAGCCAAAAGGTTCAGAACTAACTGAAAGTACAACAGAACCTCAGGTTTTAAGAAACCTGACTTAGGACATTACTTGTCACACGTCATGCTTTGGCAAGGCACCTCCTGTAAAATCCCTGCAATTTCTGTGTATTATGGGTGAAATGTTGCTGAATTAATATATGGCAAATTTTAATCTTTATAGCAGAGTAACTGAATAATTACCTATAATGTCTGGAAATGCTAGATGAGGTAGTTTCTTTCATACTGGCAGCACCTGTGGATTCCACATCTGAGGTATTGGATGAATGTGCAGTTCCATCAGGTTTCCTGACATGAAAGATAAAAAGGTTGCTATGTAATGAAAATAACCTTATATTAAAAACTGTACGAGTATTTCAGAAGCAAACAGGTAAGTGACATGGCTATTATAAGCTTTTACATGGAATTTTTTTAATTTACCCAACACTGCAGGGTAATTCCAAGGCTGGGTTCTCTGTCACTGGAACTGGTTCACTATCCTAAGAGGGGGGGAAAAAAAAAGAAAAAGTACTTAAGTTTTAATTGCTGTAACAATTTGGCTAGAGGGTGAATGCCATCACTCAGATTAACTGGTTTTGTTTTTCTTCAAAAATTATCATCTAGTTAGAAGTGGAGGGGGGAATAAAGTATTTAAAAACCTTACCAGAGGAGATGACTCTGGAGTTTTGTGAATCATTTTTCTTGTATAGGGACCAGGTGGACGACCTACTGATTTTTTTTTCCCCTTTCTTTCTATACCATTACTTAATTCCCTAGGGGGGGAAAAAAATGTTCTGTATTATTGAAGATAATTTTCATTTAATACATGTTTTCCTTTGGCAACAACTACATGATTAGATGGCTATTGCTAAAACATTGCACTAAATGAGTTTATTGTGGTAAATTAAAATTGTCAGGTATAAAGCTACTTATTTTTGCCTCTAGAAGACCATAAACAGAGAGACTTTGTAGTGACCTTACTGATTCCTCAATGTTAAAGATGAATTAACGTGTTAAATTTTGTTTATTCATGTGATCACAGCTGGTGTGACAGCACATTTACTAAAATGCACTAAAATTTCACATCATGCTTCCCATTTAGAATTCTAGCTAGGTTATTTCTGGTGATAATCATCAGAAAGGCAAGAGACTGTTTCTCAAATAGCAATAGAGTTGGGATATTTTCTATTGTTCTTACCACCAAGTTTCATGTTGCTTTTTTGTGTGTGTTTGTTTTCTTTTTATTAGGATTCTTCAAAAAAAGCTAATTAAATGCACTCAAAGCCCTTATTCCACAGATAATCCACCTTTATAGTTATTTTAAAAATACATTCTACAATGAAAAGACATTTTCTGTAGCCAGCAAATAAACCCCAAGTAGCACCTATTTACCACACCACTGCTCAAATGACTGGGTTATTTTACCTCACATCAGGGATTGGTTTAGATGATTTTCTGCCTTTAATTTTGAACTCATGAGAAGTTCCTTCTGGTTCCTTCTCAGCCTTTAAAGCAGCATTTGGTGGTACTGGAGGAACACGAATTCTCAAGCCAAACAAATGCTTCTTTTTCTTTATTTCTTTTCCAGACATAAACCTAGATGATTTTAAATCAACTGTTAAAATTCTGACCCCAAGAAAAGCAACTTTTAAAATAACAGTACATGCAAGACAAAACTATGCAAATATTTATTCTAATCCCGTTTTATTCCCCCTTCCCCTAACACAATCCTCACTCAAATACAGAATGTGAAGTAGAGAGAATGGAAGTTAAAACATTTTTTTGCATGATCTGAATTCTACTGAAATAGTCATCTACTGTTAAAGTTTGATATAGAAATAGTATTTAAAAAAATCTAAGTATTATCTGCATCCAAAGTGATTATCAAATAGACTGAGCAAAGGAGACTGAAGATGGTAATCTACATCAGATTAAGTAGGCCAACAACAGTCAAAATAAAAAGTACCAACAACTTACATGGTTTTGTAATCATTTAATGCCTCCAGTACATGCTCATATCTTTCAGATTTTGGTGTATCTGCCAGCTGTGAAGTATTAAAAAAAAAAATCATTTAACCTGACAAATTCTTTAGTAATAGAAAGATTCCAGTTACTCTGAGTCACTGTAGCTAAAGATTTGGATGTGAAGTACATTTATGAAAGCATCTGCTGTGGAAACTACCTAACCCCAAAGGATATTAATCCTGATCTCATATATTCTGTGATTTGCATCTACAGTAGCTAGTCCTTATCAAGCTGCCAAAACATGGGATCGTCCCTCTGAAAAACTGCATACTTATCAATTACAGAAATCAGAGAGAAGATTAAGTACAGTGGTGACTATAAAGAAATGGACACAACATTTGTCTGATAGAAATTCAAGTAAGACTTTTATATTTAGACAGCTATTTTTAAATTCCAGTGAGGCTACCATATTGCCAGTTGCCACACCAAACCATTCCAGAACTTATACCCAATTGGCTCTGCAGTAAATTTAATTGTAGAGCTGACAAACTTTTTACATTTCACTAGGATGAGTACTACAAAGCAGACTGTACATTTGCAGCTAAAAAAAATAATCAACCTTCAAATACTTTCTAAAGAATACAATTCTGACCAAACAGGACAGACAGAAATGCTCAAAGGATTAAATGTGCCTACATCTTAGAAATGAGTAAATGTATTCAAATCCCAACCTTTTAAGGTAATTTTGGGCAAGATTGAGTCAGTCTACTTGACTACCAAAGTTAAAGAAGGTATTTAACTGATTTTAGCTAAAGAAAGTAACAACAATTTTTACACATCTTTACCATATGTATTCATTACAATCCATTGCTATCCAGAGGTCTTGCAACTCTGGAGTGCTTAACTATAGAAAACTGACATATTTACTGCATCCTAAATAACAACTTGTTAAAAATTACTGGATTATGAGGTCTGATAGTTCCACCATTTACTCCTCTCTTACTTAATGGCTAAAAACTTTTCCTCTTATTCAACTATAAGTAACTAGAGAAAGAAACCAGTGTCATTTCTAATAGTGGCAAGCTAAGAATATTTAAAAAAACGAACAAAACAACAAACATTTACAATATAACATTATCACTTCAAAAATTAACAATTTCAAGACTCAATTTTTTCTGAACTTAGCAAAAGACATTTAGAATCTTTCCAGAATAAAGTCTTGAAGTTTTCCTCAACATGGCTTTTGTGCACTTAGTAAAAATCTACCCCTTCAAAAATGTAGTCTTCAGACTTAAGTTTCCTTGAAAGTGTGGAAACGTTAAGGAATTGGAAGGAAAGAGATCCACTTAAAGAGATGAGTATTATTATTTTGGATCTCCTCTCTCTTTCCCCCTTAGTTAGGAGTTTTTCACAGATTGTGAATGGATTGAGAGGATAAAGGGGAAAATCACAGTGAAGACTGTGGCCTTTCAACTTCTTTGAAATGACATGTGTGCTCCAAGTCAATGGCAGCTAGACAGTTCCACTCTCCTCATCCCCAAAGGGCTCTGACCAGCCATTCCGACATGAAATTATGTTAAATCTGAAAAAAAATGTATTATGTGAAATAAACAAACACTAATTTCCCTCAATACTGAGAGAAACAAAAGTCAAAATTAAACACCGCTTACGTATTTGTTAAACTGCGCAGTAAGACAGCCAGAGCATTTCATTCTATTGAAAAGATAATGTGAGAATTACATTTTGTACAGCCTTTTTTTGGTAAATAAATCTTGAGACTCGATATAACTTGGCTAAGAGATTTCATACTTCTCAAAGTAAACCAAATATCTATTCCTAATGACACTAATTGCCATTTTTTTAGTAATGCTTGAGTGTTTGTCTTAACCTATTGACCCTCAGTCTAAATATAGTTTAGAATCTCTTTTCCATTATTTAGGAAAACTACTAATTTAAACAAATAACATTATCCTCAAATTGTCTGCTAGAAAAAATGGATTACAGATGTACGTATTTACTGAAAAGTATAAAAATAGAATGTACTCGTAAGAAAATTTCAAACCTGTTACATACCACCTGTACTGAAAAGCTTCAAAACCCTAACTAATTTTCATGCATATGCACTTTAATAGCAGCATGCCAATTTGAATTCAGACAAATTCTGCACCCAACTTTATTCACTTCTGCATTTAACTACACTGCTTCTCTTAGTTAAATATGAAGTCAGTCTGCTTGAGGAAACTTTTCTTTATTGTTAAGGTAACTACTCCACAAAACAAATACCTGGGGAAAAAAAAAAAAAAGACTGGTAGTGAACTAAAACCAAAATGCCTTGACAAGTAGCAGAATCAGACTGGAAAAGGGTCAAAACAATCCTTAGACCTAGGCACAAAGTGATCAGACCCATGTTTGGAAAGAGAGAAAAGAGGAAATGTTTGTGTACAACAATTTGTTTTGTGTTACACCTTAAAAACTTAGATCTCTTCACATGCAATACAGACTTTCTCGTCTGCACACGTGAAAATAGCAAAGTAGTACAAGAAAATTATGAAAAAATAAAGGGAAATATACATACACAACAGAATAAACAGTTGAGTATAAATTATTTAAGTGCTCATGAAAATTGTTACATGGATCACTGGGGAAATTTTACAGCTCAGAAAAAAATACACTACTTAAAAAGCATTCTATTCCTACAAGGAAATTAAAGATGATCTCAATTATTTGGTATTATCAGATTTTAATGTAATAAAGGATTTAACATCCAGAAGAAAATAGTTCATAGGTTGCCGACTTTCAGGACATATATACGCACTGTGAGGAAAAATGAGATTACTTACCTCACCGGGATGCAATCTATCCCAGTTTTCATTAATGTAGGCCATGAGTTCAAGCTCTGAATCAAAGTATTTCTTCTTATGAATAACACTTAGGTTGTAAAGGCATAGATGTGCTATATCTACCCTAGAATTCAGAAATATTAAAAAAAGGAAAAAATACAGTATTTTTCTTCCAATAGCTTTTCTTTGAAAAGATTTATTAAAGAAAATAGCACAACACAGAGAAACAAAGCACAAATTAAAGCACTCAAGCCAGGGAACAACATTATGAAGTCTCCTGTCATTTCTCTTCAACTGATTCCTTCTGCTTTGAATCTCACTTTCATCTCTGCCTCATCTTGTTATCATGATGCTCATTTGAACTCCAAAACTGGTCTAAACTATAGAAAATTTAAATAAATCCTAACTCAAACATATCCATTCTGAATTCACACAAGTATTTTGGTGAATTATCATTTTACAAGGTAATTTCCACCATATATTTGTTAGCATATCTCCATTAAATTGGCTATTACTTCTAATGTGGGTTAGTGCAAATATTTCAAACTAACCATTCAGTCTCATCGAGGTAACTATAATAGGACGTGTCAAGATGTGCACTCTAGTATCCACTACATTTGGTTTATCTAATGGCAGGATCCTAAACCTGCAAAAAAGACTTTGTTCAGCCGTATCAATCTCCATACATAGAGCAAGTTGCTTGCTACTTTACTGAACAATCCCAGGAATAAATCCTGAGAGCACACAACTGCAATGTGTCTCTACATATAAGAAAAGTCTGAAGGAAAACTTGTCCTTGTTCATACAAGCAACAAGAACAACCCAAGACAAGCAAGGAATTTGCTTTTTCACAAGGAGACTCAAATACCAAAAAGAAGAGCTGAGCATGTATTCAACTCACCCTTTTTTTAATTCATACTTACCATCTCAAGGGTAAACGTTTGAGGTATTCTGGTCCAGAACTGCAAACTGAGCAAATGAACGTATAAAACCTAAAAATATATACATATGTACATGTTTCTGGAGTGGTGGATGTCTGCACACACACACTTAATATTTTAACATCCTGAAAAAACAGAAGCAGGCTAGAAACCCAGTTGTATAATATTTGAGAGTCCCTTCATCCTCCCCCTTCTTTTATCTACTTCCACAATCTGTGCTGGTACCTACTAGGCGAGATTCAAGATACTTCCCTCAATTTTATCTGGGTACCACTGTTTCATACTCCCCGAGAAAGTCCCTCATCCTGTGACTATATAATATCCCTACTCTGTTCTCCCTACTCTGTTCTCTCAAATGCAGAAATGTGTGTAGCAATGCAAACATGCATTTAAAAGACTCAGGCATTCCTGTGCCCTGACTCAGTTCTTTCATGCAAACATTCTAGAAGAACCAACAGCTAAAAGAAAGTAGAACAGGTAACAAATGAGATACTTCTTGATTTCCTTCTCCAGTTTCCTCTCTCATTTGCTCCAACAGATCAAAGTCCCACTTAAAATGAAAGCACAGACTTTTGCTCTTTCGTTTCTCTCTGCCTCGACTCATCGCACCTGAACGTACACCTGAGGACACCAGTCTATCCTTCTAGCTTTCTCCAGTTCCCTATACTGTTAGTACAGGGAACTCCTACTGCATACACGCTGACAGCCTACCTTGAAGCATGGTGCCTGTTGCATACAAGAGATCAGTCACCTACACAATGTGAACTTGAAAGCCTTTATCTAACTTAAGAGAAGCACTAAAGTGGTCTGCTTTAAAGCTTCCAATCTCTCAGTCACCAGCATAAATATAATGGGCTTCCACACAAAGTGATGTCAGTAACAGTTTGACTTCAGCTCTCCATTGGCTACCTCTCAACCACCCACCACCCCACTCTCCTTTATTAAACTGGGATGAACTGTATTTTCCTGGCACTTGAACACATGCTTTGTTTCATATAATGTTCCACACAAAGCCTTCACTGGTTTGGGGAGTACTGTTACAGATGCCTAAATAAAAGCTCATACATGAGGCTCCCGCCACACTTTAAATAAAGACAATCATAAAGTACAGCTTAAGTTTCTTACCTGTCACCAAAAAGCATTGGCTTCTGGAGGCACTGCACACAAGCCTCATGAAACCACTGCTTACATTTGCAGCACTGCAACATCTTTAGATACCAGCTTCACAAAAAAAAAAAGAAAAACCAAGATATGTTAATAAACAAGAGTTACTGAAAATTATTCTTCATTATGTTTAAGTTAAATAGCAAGGGGTCTTCTGACCCAAGCTGATTTTTCAGTTTATATAACAAATCATCTCTAGAGATATAGAGATGTTTCAGTAACATTTATTTCCATAATGAATCATTACTAGGAAAGTGTGGCTAAGAATAATGAGATAGTCTAACAAAAGGCTGAATTAAGTTATTAAATGAAGAAAATACACACTTAATTTCCTCTTACAGCCACTTTTTAATTATCAATAATAGAATTTAGTAGCTCCATATAAGCTCCTTCTAACATATTGGATTAGTGTCCTTGTTATTTTCGAAAGCACAAACACAGCCCCATTAACTCAAACATTTGTTCTGAGGATTCAAATACTTCAATCCTCAAAATTAGCCTCATAGTTTAAGTTGGGGTTTTTCCTGCATTACACAGAAAAGTTCTTGCATATTATCTGTTTACTTACTCTCCAGGTCCTCCACAATAGCAGTAACACTGCTGGACATTGGTTTTATGACCTGCATCCCACTCAAGGTCTGTTGCATTATAGGGTAATGTTTGTTTCATGACTTGCAGTGCTTTGGCATTTGGTCCTTTCTTAAGCGCACCACCCCTCTGGGCCAAAACAAATACATTAGTTTACAAAAATAATACATTTCTGAAACTTTCAAATACTGTAATTGGCAAGTTACCAAAATCTGTCTATAATCAGGTAAAACATTTTCACCTGTATTTATGTTTTAATACTAGCATATTTGATTAAAAATAAATTGAAAGCCAAATGCAATCTGTTCTTAAAGTAAATATTCATTCCCAACATATAAAATCTCCATTTGGATTAAAGTTAACAAAAAAGAAAACACTGGAAAAAAGAATGCTTTTTTTTTTTGTTTCAATTTCAAAAGGAAGCATGCATGCAAGATGGGATGCATTAAAAAGTGCTTTTCTAGGAACACACCTTTGTTGTTGTTGCAAAAACGCACTGTCGACAGAGCCATTTATCATCTGAATCAATCACGCTGGAATCAATATTTGGTGTGTGACACAGCTGATGATAACCTGTACAACAAAAAGGATCAACCAAAGTTATTAAAATAGTAAAAGAAGCTTTCACAGAATTAATCATATATAATCTTACCGCAACCACAAGGCATTATCCATCAAGTGCCAAAAATCTGATCAAAAAGATCAATAACACATTCAAAATTGTCCTTTAAATTTTCTTAGTAGGAAAAAACACCACAATACATTGCATAACAGGCATTAGTCGCTTAAATGTAGCTTATTATTCACTGAGCTTTTAATAATCACTAAGGGCTATAAAATTTTAGACCAGTTGAGCAGTCAGTCATAGCCAGGCAAACATTCTGCTTCATAAAACAAATCAAAACACCTTTTAAAATAGAGTAGAAAAATATCTAGTTACCTTGCCCACATTTATCACATATAACCATTTCATTTGGTGCTTCTGAATACTCTTCCTGACATATTGTACAGACCATCTCCCCACTTTCAGTGGCTCCTAGATAAATATGAAAATGTCAGTTTTTTCAGATTACACCCACAGCTGGAACAGTTCGACACATGGTGCTTTTTTCCAGTTACAGGTCCATGCACTGAAACACATTGTTACCAAGCCTAACATCCTACCAAAAATAAATTCAGCTATTTTGTACAGACTGTATGCATTACAAATATTGATATCACTTATCATAGGCTATCAGATATTTATAGGCTATATATTGCCTATTTACTATGCAGTTCATTCTTCCTTAACATCAACAATAAAAATTAAATAGCTGAATAAAGAATGTAAAGGAAGGCTAAAAAAGGTATAAACCAATCCTATCTGGACAACTGATATGTATGGTTTGTATTTGCAGTATTTGTGCTTCTTTTCATGTAAATATATGCACAATTAGATGCATATCTTGGATGGTTCTGACCATGGTGCTTTAATACTAACATGTTTCATAAGGGTGTTGAGGTTTATTACTCATTTATACACCTGCAAGTATACAAAAACACACAGTAACAGTAGAGGTAAGAAAAGTCAGCTTGCAAACCAGAAACAAAACTACATCTTGCTCCAACTGTACCACATATAAATGTAAAAAAATGGATTAAAATACAAGTTGCTTAATCCACATGTTGTCATACACATCACTAAAGTTTGATAGTTATAATAAATGTATCAAAGATCATTAACTAGTACTATACAGAAGCAGAACAGCTATATTTTAAAAGCTTCTCAAAAATAAAGCAGTTGATTTTTTGCTGTTATGAATAGAAAGCTCCTCGTAGCAAATAAAGTGTTTAGTTTAAACATAAAGAATCTGCAAAAGCCAGATCAGACTTCCATTGCTTTCATACGATGAGGAGATTCTAACTGATTTTCAGAAAAATTGTCATCCATGCTCCATTAGCATTAGATTATCAAAATACTGGCTACTCCTCAAGTATCTAGAAAAGGAAAAAAACCACTAAATAAAAGCTAATATACAATAGATGTTTCATTTGATAATTGCACTTTTATTCATGAATACTTCAAAATCTGTAATGGTTTGTTCTGTGCAATAATTGTGGCATTACTTTTAAATGTGAAAACTCCATTCAACCCTAGGATTTTCCAGTCTTTGGTTTCTTTCCACATCATGTTGTTTCAACTAAAAACAACAGAAGGACAAACTGTGTAAATTAGGTCCTGGAGTTTTCTGTTAAGACCGAGTATTATATTCTATCCCCATCCAAAGAAACTGAGATGTGATTGTTTCTAGATGTATTCTCCCCTCCCTGCACATAGTTATGTGAAAACAAAAGAAAAAAAAAAGAGTAACTATAATGATAGAGTTGTTTGAAAGCATTTTTTGTTTGCTTAAAATTTCCCTAATTTATGACACTGGGTCAGATAGAACTATATCACTCTTCAGGATAAAAGCTTTTAAGGCAATAACTTATTTTAACAGATAGAGTAGTCTAAACAAGTAAAATACCAAACAATGATAACTTCACTGAAGTTCTTGCCTGTTTGTATGTCCTTCCAGAGAACCCAGGATTTGGAACTGTCTTCAAATATAATGAAGCAGTTCTGTTTCAGTTTGTTTATCTGAAAAACAAAAAAATACAGGGGAAGCCATGAGTAAAAAGACTAAACAGAAGAACGTATTTAACACAGAGACAATACTGTAATATTTAACCAGCTTACGACACTAAGACTCCAGGGAAGTTAAATTGTTTACCTTTTTGATAGTTCCAAGATAAAACAAGCCATCTGACCATCTAGCTAGGACATCCTGACCTTCTTCAAATTTACACAGTGGCTTTTTGGCCTTTTGTCCATCACGTAAGGACAGCTTGGTCAGAGATGCTGAAGTCTTATGGCTTCGACGTAAAGGAGACCGCTTATGGACCAGTGAATTACCCACCCCTGTAGAGTCTCTAAAGAAAGGGAAGAAAGAGTAAAGGTAATGAGAATTAGGATAAAGTAAAATAAAAGCCATCTATTTTTAATATTAATATGAAACACAGCTAGAATTCACTTAGCTAACTCCAGAACTTCAGGTAACTAAAAACCTGGTCATATTTTCAGACTTTATGCATCTTAGTAGCAGTGCCTCTGCTACTATAAAAATCTACAAAATTTGAAAGAGACAAGGTTATATAGGAAAACTATTCTACAAAATCAACTAATGTAAATAAGGATGAGGAGAAAAGCTTTCCAGCTCAGAGATTCTTCATAAAGTCACCCGAAGCACCAAAGAGTGCATCACAAAAGCTCAATACAAGATTACTTATGTAAAACAATTTAACTCTAGTTTAACTAGAGTCACTGACAGTTTTCCAAAATTCCAAGGAAGCTACAAATGTACTAAGCCAATTCTAACTAAATTAGTTTGGTAGGAAGAGTAGTGGTCAGCAAATAACGTGGTACTGAGCAGTCCGTTAATCAGAATTAAAATGGAACAAAACCATGGGGGGGGAGGGGAGAAAGAAACCTGGTTGAGTACTATGCTAACTCAAGGTCTATACTGCTTCAGGTACTGCCAACACAGCATCATGCTTTGCCACTAAGCATAACTGTAGATGATTCCAGCACAGGAAGAATTTCAACATCTTAAATTTACCAAGTAAAGTTAAGTCTTCCTCTCCATTAGAATCAGAACAAGGAAAGAAAACCAAAAGTTCTTGCAAACTAATTTACGACTGAGTTTCATGTACGAACACCTAAATCAATAATAATTTTTTTTTATATAATTCCACAACATATAGCCTGAATATATACAAGTGTGAATATGCTTTTATGTCAGGCTAGTGATCAAATGCTACACTTCAAGCAAAGGAGTGAGATCTAGGAAATTTTAAAATTGGACCAAATAATGCACAAGGAAGAATCTTCATAAGTAACATGCAGAATGAGACTATAAAACAAACGTATCATGCATATATATAAATGGATTTTCTCTTTAGAATCTAAATGCATGTGTAAGTATGATGCAAGCACAAGGATGGATCAGGGAGTTAAATAGGAAAGAGTCAATTGAAAGAACAAAATTTCACCTCTTTCAAAATAGCTTAGGTACATTATCAGCACCAGAAACATTTGAATTTACCAGAAAGCACCAACGAAACCAGTAAATGAACTTATGTCCTCTATAGTTTGATGAAAACCACTCTTCAGATATTAGAGAAGTTACTCTAAAGTTTCAAAGAGAGGAGAATCCCTTCTCCATAAGTAGTTTACTATTTATGTTCACTATGAAAATAAAACTGGAATTATAATGGCTTAAATCACAACAAAAAAATGCAAACATGAAGAATGAAGGAGTTAATATTCCAGACAGCAATCAACTTTCTTTTGTACTAAATAGTTTAAAAACCTACGGAAGTCAGGCAAGAAAGTTAGACAGATGAATTTATAATCAGTGTTAAACAGTGACATCACAGGAAGAGCAGCCATAATGGGGTAGTTGGTTGGCACACTTCTCTGGTCCAATACCTCTAGCAGCCTCATGCACAACTGGGTCACCAGTTTAAGTCCTACCTGATGCCAAATACAAGAATATTGGGATAAGTGACTAGGAAAGACAACAGGAAAAAAGAATAGCACTCCTTCTCCCATACAGTCTCTTACAAGCTGTGGATCCAAAGATCACAAGCAATAATGTCTTTTTTTTTCAGTCCTTAATAGAATTTTCTTCTACAAGTTTTCCTACATGTTTCATTGAGCCTGTAAAGCAGCACTTGTTTTGGTTTGTTTCACAGCTAGCACATTGTCACTTCATTTGACACCCTTCATCATTGCATCAGAAAACTGAATTGTCATTTTCCTTCTTCTCCCTTCATGCCCCAGCCATGATCAAAACAGTCAACAGATCAAAACAGAAATAGTTACAAAACTGTAACCTGGTCTCAACTAATAACCCCTTTATTGGAAAGGACTCACCACAAAGTATTAAAGTATTTAGATATTTCAAATTACAACTGAACTGAATTTAGCATATTAAACATATCACTAAGTTGCCATGTGTAATTCAAATCACCTAAAGCAAATTCACTAATGCACCTTGCAACTGTTTTACAAGTTTTGACAGGGCTACTTTCTTCTAGAGGCTCAAAGATTTTCTTTCCAGCTTTTATCTAGTTTAAGAGGCTATAGAAAGCAGTTAAAAAGCAGGAATGTTGTCTCTTCTTTTCCAGTACTTAAAATTATCGGGAGTGAAAGATCTTGTTCATTCATTCAAAAAATCATATGATATTCTTTAGAGTATGAAGGTTTGTTCCATAATTCCATTCAAATTATAATAAAAATGTGTTGTGCATCATTTTCTGGCACAAAGCACTTAAGTGAGTCTATATGTTGACTTATGTAACAGCCTAAATTCACAATAGCTACTTCAGACACTGAAGTATCTTGACACACAGTAAAGGTCTGAGCCAATAAAGCAGACACTTCTCCATTGTCCACGCTGCTTTCGTTGTGGGACACAGCACTGCTGAAGTGGTGACTAAACAGCTCATGAAGAAGCTCCTGCTGTGGCAAGCTTATGGTTTATCTAACACATTGACTGAAAATAGGGTTAGTTATCACAATAGGCTGACACTAGCTTCACAGTTACTTTCCACAGGGATAAGAAGTTCCTTTTCAGGGAAACAATCTCCCATCAGAAACACTGAGGTAAGTGGGAAGAGTTACTGTTTTAACAAGTTCATTTGAATTAGCAAATCGTAAGTTGCTTACAGTAGGTGTCTCTGAAGTGCCTACTGGAATGCTGCACAAGAAATTCAGAGCAGACCAGCATAAAAACTACCGGCTTAAACACTGTCTTGCCACAGCTCTCTCCGCACCAAAAAGACACCTACCATTAAAATAAAACTTCTGTTGGAAGTGAAACTCAAAATTGGTGCCAATTTTGAAATATAAAAGTTCTACATTTCCCAGAAACTTGCTTCCAAGACTTCCCTACAGTTAGCTCCATACACTTTCCTACCATGTCATTTATAGTCACCAACAAGATTAGTAACCTCAAAATAATAATTTCCCCACCACCTTCAAACCTCTCCAAGAACTTATTGCAAAATAGCCAACAGATACCTTGTTTTTCAGCAAAACCTATCCAATATAAAAATGTACTTTATCTCATGTAACTTGTATGACTAAGCTACACTGCACATCATACAGCAAGTCCAGCCTACCTTAGCTTTACATATTCTACTCAATACTGAATATGCTGTGGTTGTATTCTTACTCAAGCACTTCAAATGCAAAGAAAGCACTTATGTGCCCATACAATCTTTCAGAAGTTGGAGGGGAAGTCAGTAAGATGTGTCTGCATGTTGAAATACACTGCAAAATAGAAGTGCACTTTCATCGTTTCTCAAGAAGTCGATCTCGTGAAGTGCTGAAAATGATTTGTCACCTTGGGGTCTACATCATAACCATAGCTATTCTCATGCAAGACAGGAAGATGACCTTCTATTCATCTACCCAATGAATTTGTTTATAATATGCTGCTGCACCAGAAGACAGCTGTCATTCTTTGTCAACAGGAATGGTAAGCTCACTCTGAAGGTAAACTACCTAAAAGTCTGATTTGTGAATCATTGTAACTTACAATGCATAGCATTCTATTTATCAAAATCAAATTCCTGTTAGTTTTGACTTGTAACTCTTTCTAACCTCTTTATTAGAGGTTAGAAAATGTCAATGTTCACTCAGTGCATCTGACTCCTGTGTCTCCACAGTAGTCCTACAAAAGAAGCAGGAAAGTTAGGGAAAAAAAGATGTGAAGAGGCTGGATTTAAAAAGACTGAGCACCCTCTCCCTCTTGTTTCCAAGCGTCCTTTTCCTCAGCAGCACTGCCAGGGTAAGGTCATTCGTATTTCTGTACTCCTTCCATTGTAACAGCTGCTGTGAAAGAATTCCTGTTAAGAACTCCCTTGACAGAGTTGTTTTTTCAGCCATCTCAGTTCACTGATCTGTTTCACAGAACGGTTTGTCAATACAACAGAACAAATGCAAACAAGCAACCTGGGACAAAAACTTGCTCAACTGTCACTGCCAGACTGCACAACTGAACTACAGACAGTTTCGTCTACAACCCATGGAATTTCAGGAAATTTCTTCCGGAAGGGCTGCCTGATTCATAACTATTCAAACAGTAACAGATTATTGTTATCCTAGGAGTACAAACAGGTTTTGGAAACCTATTTAAAGTCACCAAATTTTAGCAACTAAGTGCCCAAAGCATATTAAGAGAGAGTTTTAATCCACGATGACAACTCAGAGGTGGGACCCACAGATAATTCATAAACACAAGTGACACTGAAGGAAAGATGACTTCAGAGAGCTCAGCAGATTTAGCAGAAGGGAATTGAGAGTAGAAATCACACCCAGCATCCTACCAAGACAGCTCACATAGTTTTAAGATCTATCTCAAAACTGAGAAATGTGGTATCTAGTGAAATAACTTACAATAGCTAGAGATAACAGTTTAAAAGTGCGTCATTACTGATGATTAATCACAATTGTTGTGTCTGAAATTACAAACTATGCTTTTGTTGAACTTTAAATAAAACTGAACTATGAAGAAGGGTTGTAGAATACCAGCAGTCAGTTCTGCTCTTCTTAAAACAGGACAGTTAACATTGCACTGGGAATGGAACAGTGGAGGTTTATCAATGGCTCAGAACAAAACTGACGGCAGTTTCACACATGGCTTGTCCCATACAGCAGCTTGTTCCCCCTCCATCAGCTCTCGAATGACAAGTTGAGTCCCCCACAAGCTTTCTATTGAGTTTTCTTTCCCTTAATATGGATTAATTTTCTGATATTTTAAACAAATTAAAGCATCTCACAGAAAGGTCTGGTGACCAGCCAAGCCAGGTAAGCAGTAAGCACTCACAGCCAGAAGACAGCAAGAAAGGGAAATTATATTTTACCGAGAGCCACAATCTTAGCTGGTTTACCCAGCACTGCATAGCCAAGCTCAAGCCATGCTTCCAATGTAGCTGTTAACCCATGACCGGGATCCACTACCTCTGTTAGCAACTGGAGACACGCTGGACCTGTCACATTTCTTTCCATCTTTCTTGCAGCTTCTCTGTCATAAATGAAATCTTATGCCAAACATTATATGCTCACTGCATTGACCATACCTCCATCCCCCAAATAAAAAGATTCTGCTAGGCCAAGATGACAGGCTTAACAGGATACTTACTCCACTCCAACTTGCACCCAAACTTAGGATCATTCCAATAAAAAACAGAAAGTTCCCTCTGCTTTTCATAATGGCAACTTCATTGCAACAGTCACTGTTCCAAATATACAAAAACAGGCTATTATATTGAGCTTCCAGTGTGCCATGTCATAGAACATCTACAAGATAGACTTTGAGCTCCTTACCTTTACACTATTTTGTGTTCTGGACAATCAAAAGGCTAAGCCACATCAACTGTACAGAAGAAGGATAAAGGGAGTCTAACCTAGGCATTCCTCAGTCTAGAAAAACAACGAGTAATTGCTGGGTGATAAGTAATACATTCTCCAAAATATTTTCAGTCATTTAGAATAACAGAATTAAGATTAGAAAGGATCTCAAGACTTCTCTACTCCTGCTCAGCATAGCATCAGCCATGTGAGGACAGACCAGGTGACTTTATCCAGTCATCCCTTGAAAGCCCCCAGTGATTGAGGCCAAGCAACCACCCCAGGCCCCTGTTCCACTGCTGAACTGTCCTCATGAGGAGAAAATATTTCCCCCTCCCCATACCCATCAGAATATCTCATTTCAACATTTGCATGTTCTCTTGCCCTCCTGCCATGCACTATTATGAAGAGACTGATCCCAGCTCACTAATCTGGTGGAAGCAGGACAGCTGCTCTTCTCCAGGCTGAACGAGACCGGGTCCCTTGGCCTCCTCTCACAGGGCAAGTGCTCCAGTCTTTGACTGTCTTGGGGGCTCTCCACCAAACTAGTCTAGTTTGATGTCTTTCTTGCACTGGGACAACCAAAACACAGTATTCTAGATGATGTCTAACAAGTCTTATGTAGAAGGAAATAATCACTTCCCCTCGGTCTTCTGGTTCTGTTCCTGTTAACATAGCCCAGGACATCACTTGCCTTTGCTCACAGGACACTGCTGGCTCATGTTCTGCTTTCCATCTGATCCCCAGACAGTCTTGCAAATCTTACCCCCAAACTTAGCCTGGAGTTTTTCCATCAGATACAGGAATTTGCTTTTGTCTTGAATTTCATGAGGTTCCCGAGACCCGTTTCCTTCAGCCTCGCTGAAGCTGAGGTGACATCCCCTCCCCTCATCCTCAGATCCTGCCATTTTTAATGCAAGAGGCAGTCAGGTTGGTAAGGCCATGGTTTATCCTTGGTAAATATACGCTGGCTGTTTCTAGTGACCACCTTTCTATGTATCCAGAAATCTTCCAGGTAGACTTACTCCGTGACTTGCCAAAATACCAAAGCAAGGCTAACCAGTCGGTGGTTACCTAGATTGAACTTCTGGCTCATTCTGAAGGTAGGTGTAACATCCACCATTCTATAATCATTAGAGATAACCACTGTTCTCCACAACCTGTGATAGTAAAGAACAGCCCCCAGAGAACATCACACTGTTATCTTGGTGCCCTTGCAAGCAGTCTGTCTGGTCCCATGGGCCTGCATCAGTCAAGTTCACATTTGTTTAAATGTGTTCAGCAAGTCAGTTCACAGGCCACTCAAGCAAGCAGTGCTTGACAAATCCATCATGGACAGAAGTTAAATTTTAAGGCAGAAGAACTTTGTCCAATCAATGATTTCAGGATAGTCACTCTAAGCTGCTCCTTGTCAGGAAAATGAGAAATTGTAACTCATTGACTTCTCAGCTCTAGCCAGTCAACCATATTACCCATCATGATCACATGTGATTTCCATGCAATACATTACTATCCCAATAGGGTGGTGGTTTGAATCCTTGGAAAGAGCCCTACATTTTGGGTATGATTTTTGCTTTGAACCCTTCTCTCAGATTAAAAACTTCAAACAAACTCTCTAGTAAACACAGCATCTTTTCATTAGTGTATTTTTTTTAAGTAGCTCTATGCTTTCAAAAGTATATCTATCATTACCTGACAAAAGTAGCTAGTTTTGCTTTTAAAAAAAAAAAACCACACACAAAACACCAACAAACCACTGAACACAACTGGTAATAACAGCAAAGTCCTCACAGCCCATTCAGTTGATCAGAAGTTAGGTCTATGAATCTATTGTACATTACAAAAAAATTTGGCCAATTAAAAGTTTCCCCATCCCCAAGCGGGCAGTTCAGCAGTGGAACAGGGGCCCAGGGTGGTTGTGTGGCCTCAATCACTGGAGGCTTTCAAGGGCTGACTGGATAAAGCCACCTGGTCTGGCCTCACATGGCTGATGCTACACTAAGCAGGGCTAGAGAACTCCCAAGATCCCTTCTAACCCAAGACATCTTTTGACCCTGTGAAGTACGAGTGTCCTTAATGAATGATTCATACAATTAAAAAGATGTAGCCATCAGGATAAATGTATTCTCCTGTCCATAATACTACAGTCAATTGTGATTTTGCTTTTGCTTGCTTACATTCTCCCTCAAGAAATAAAGAGTTAGAAGTGCTTTCATTCCATTTGATATAGAACATGCAAGTATTAGTCTTTAAAATACCATCACAGAATAACATATTTACCTATTTTAGCATGTAGGAATTAGGGTAGGGCAGTCCTGTACTGTAAGAACCATTTGTACACAAAGAGAAGAGGCAGAAGGCAGCATTAGGGAGAGAACAATGATGGTCCCAACACACCTTTTTAGATCAGAGGTTCCCTTACTTGTGAAGTTAGGACCTCCTTGAACACAGCAACTGCCTTTCAGGTTATTTTGGTATCCAGATACAGGATGCCCAGCAACATAACCAAGGGCAAACAGTATGAGCATGCACCCAAGCACTGCAAGAGTTAACAGACAACATGCTGGCTTGCACTGGGTGGGGGAGGTGGAAAAAAAGGGATTTCAGAGGTGATCAAAACCCCAGAAAGATAAATTTCCTTCTTTAAGGTAACCTTCAGAAGCATGCCCCAGAAAAAATAAAAATAATCAACCTAAAACATAAAGTACTATTATACTCAGAGATATTTAGTGAATTAAATATGTCCAGACTCATCAGGAATGCTCTCATCATTAGCTCTGTCTCGAAGAAAATTAAGCCTCTTGATTTCACTCCTGCATAGAGATTATACCTTCTAGGGAAAGGCCATCACCTTGAAATCTAGATTGTTCGAAGTGTAAATTCAAGTAGTTTCAGTGCTTTCAGTAACAGGTATTACCCTGCCCAAGGACCCTCCAGCAATACCCGTGGTTTTATAATTCTTCTCCTGGCGTGTTTTACTCAAAGACACACTTCCCCTCCATTTCCTGCAAAGAAGGCCCGTAAAGAAGGTGAAACCAACTCTGCAACAAGCTCAGAAGTCAGTCACACTAAATGTGCTGTTAATTCATGAACTAAAAGAAGATTCTTATTGGCTTCCAGTCACATGGGTTTCTTCCCTTCAAGCTTTCACCTCCACAACTAGCCTGAAGAGTAAAAAATATGCTTTAAAGCAATTTTAGGTGCCTCTAGTACTATATTCACTCACATCTGTATATCCTGGAGTGATAGAAGTCCATTCTCTACTAGGAAATGAAGTGCAACTTAATCATTACAACTGTTCTTCTCATAATCTTTACCTAATGCAGGGGTGGACAAGCTTAACTGTATCCAAGGCCAACCTTGATTCTAGCCTTTCACCTATTAAAAAGAAATATATATACACACCTCAGCAACTGGTAATTAGCCATATTAACCCAACTTTTGAGAAGCATCTACATCGCATTTTAAATTCCTCCCAGAGCAGAAAAGTTGCTGAGAAGCCCCACATCTATATCTGACAAAATAAGGTTTGTGGAAAACATTACATTATACTTGCAGTACAGATCCACATTTCACCAGCTTGCAGCTCCTTGCAAAGCTCCTCGCTTTCACAACTTTATTACAAACTGCCTTTAATATTTTCAATCTTTGTTTTCCCTTGCACTAAAAAGCTATGAACCTACTCACCCATATTCTATCACTATAGGCACTAAGTTTTTTTCCTTCTTTTAACCTCAAACGCTTCCAAATTAATTACAGATTGAGCTCTCAAAAAGGGATGAGCATTAACCTGTTAAACTTTTTACAGTTCCAAAGAAAAAAAAAAATCAACAGGAAAATTGTTTTCTTATTATCCCACACTTCAGACAGTTTAAGTATAAAGCACTGATCACTTTCCATACACTAAATCATGCTATTATCCATTATATTATGCTTGACCTTTACAAGTCATGATCAAGACCTAACTAGTAAAAATTGAAGAAACAAAAATAATGCTACACTGCCTTCCCAGGAGGCCCTTTCATTTAATTATGCAGGCAGGCCCCTTCCTTTAAATATCACACAGATACTTCATGGATGGATGGAAATCCCTGTATTTCAACACAAATATCGGTGTCCAGAGCATCCAACACAGTACCATATTGTTCTCTCTGACTAACACGGGCATCAACCTATCCTTCCTACAGGATTCAAATACCAAAGAAAAGAAAACATGTTTTTGCACATCCTTTCACGCAGCAACAGTTACCATATTTCACTAGAGTAGAAACGCACGCTTCTAATCACATTCAAATCCTCTAGCTTGACAGAGGCTAAGAGGTGAGACGTTGCAAAGAAAAAAAAATTAAAAAAAAAAAAAAGAGAGAAAGAAACCAAAAACAAAGTTACCAGCGAACACCACCACCTCTTTTGTGCTGCTCTCTTCGCACTCGAGCAAACGCAGCCTGCTCGGACAATAACCTTAAACAAGAGCATAAAAATACAGCCGGCACGAACCTAACCGCAGCCTCACCGCTGCAGCACCTCTCCGGACCCCGCTGGATGGCCCGCTGCCTCCGTTCCCTTTGTTTTGGTCACTGAAGAGCACCGCTGACCCCTTCCTTGCTTGCCAGCGTCCGCCTCGGAAGGAGCTTCCTCCGCCTCCCTCAAGGGCCTCCGAGGCCCCCGAGCCGGAGCGGGGCCCCTCAAACACCCCTCCTGGACCCCAAAAAAACGGGTGCCGCGGGGTGGGGGGGAGGAGGAGGGAGATGGGATGCGGTACCGGGTGCCCAG
>JANHFX010003372.1:52500-82884 GCA_027560015.1 Chloroceryle amazona | reverse complement strand
TGGCGAGGGACGTGGAAGGGGGGGCTGGGTTCCCGGGGGGAGAGCGTGTTACATTTGCTGTCGTCAGAAAGGCTTGAAATGCGAAGTCCTCCCGCACAGCACGCAGGGGGAGCAAGGCAAATCAGAGGAAATTTTTTTTTCCCCGCTAATACAAGTCAAAGGCTTTTTCCATCATCAGGGGCTGGGATGAAAGCAGCACCCAGTCCCGGAAAGCGGAAGGCTAGTTCTTTTTCTGCCTATTATCGCCCTCTGGTGGCACATTCGAAAATACCATTATAATTTTTATTTGTTATTGGGACTGCCATTTAATACCCCCCATCACTTTTATTCTTTGTGCTCTTCTTTTACAGCTCGCCTCTGATGTGTTTGACTGCCTCACCAGCTTGAGCAACCTCAGACAGGTGATGCTAGAACATAATTGTATGGTTACCAAGCTCTTCTCAAAGCTCCTTCTTTATTGGTAGGGATTTTGGTACTGGCGTTTCACCCACCTAACCCACACAGAATGGAAACTACTGCAATTACACCAAATTGTACCAGCTCCAGATATACCGTTCTTGGTTTTTCACACCCTTTACGGCACTCTTTGAGCAGTGTATCTCAGTGGACAGGCCTCACTGTTCCCCTTGCCCTGTGTACAAGCTGAGAGCATTGGTTGGTTTATATGCCAGAGACAAGTTTTTGTCCAGGAAAGGGTTTTTCCTGAAGCCAGGCTGATAATGGGCTTGTTGCTCCAGTAAATCAGTGAAATTGGATGGAACTGATCTGCCCTACAACAAGCATTATGGTTTCTTTATGTAAGTTTTGTGCATTTGAAAAGATGAAGACTTAGAGTCAGCTTCACCACAAAAAGAGGCAAGCATCGTCTTTTAGGAATGTAGCTTAAAGCTTACAAATCTTTCATGTAAAATAAATGAATGAATTCCCCTCATCTACACTTCATTTGATTTTGGAAAATGTCCACTTTTTTTTTAGAAAACTTGACTAAACTTGGGAAATATACCCCCCAAAGACCAGACTCCCCACAGCTTTTGCCAGTGTGAGGGTTTGCTGTAGGAAGGCTGGGTGCAGGGTGTCAGGGAGAAGGCTTCAGACCCACCATGTAGTATGGTGATGACTGGCTGCAAAAGAGGAGAGTTGCAGCTCCCCAGTCCCATAGCCCACCTCCATGTCATGCAGAATATGAGCTCTTCTGCCTCTTGTTAAAAAAGTTATCTTGGCTGTCAAATATTCATCTCACCAGTCCTCCCCCAAGGCAGCTGGAATCTGAGGATGGTGTTGCCTTCACTCCCTCTGCACATGGCATTGCTCCTGCTGGACAGGGCACAAAGCCTCCAGTGAGTCATTTTGATGAGACCTTGTCTCTACAGCATAGGTACCTTTAGTGCTAACTACACCAAAGGTCCTGAAAAGCAGTAACCCAAGTAAAAGAGCTATCATGATGTCCTTTATTTCTGCAACCAGACAGCAGCTAGCAGCCATGCTACCTTGATGCACCAACACTATCTCCTGCTTTTATGGCTGTGCAGCAGATCTGCTCTGTGAATAACACAAGCTGGAAGAGGATAAAAAGAACAATTTACACCTGGGGTTCCAGTCTGAACTATTATATCCAGCTATTCTCAAACTCAGTGAAGCTTTTTCAGAGAACTTTAAAAAGAATTGTTGCATTCCCTGAATGTGGGTTCAGACCTAAGATAAAAGAAACCCAAACAAACAGAAAAGCAGATCTCAGATCTGAGCCTTGCTTTATGCCAGAACAGAGACAAAAGCAAAGCCAGCCTGGTATTTCTGAGTCTCCTGCTGTTGGCATTATCTTCTGCACTTACAGGCCCTTGGGACTCCCTCAGGTCAGAGTGAGAAAAGCACATTGCAGTGCCTTTCTGGTGGGAAGCCTTCAACCCTTAGGGCTGCGCAGAGGAGAGAGAAGGGACCAGGGAGATCACGAATGCCTGCAAGGATCAAGAGTCCGCTGGGCTGGGAGAAGGAAAGAAGGCAAAGTTACAGCAGAAGGAAAAGAGAGATCTTAAAAGGGATTTAATGTGTAGGGAAAGCAGCAAAGATGAATCCAGATACTGAATCCTCTGCTGCGGTAAGAAACCAGAAATTACATCCATCAGTAGTCCTTAATATTGCAAACTAGTCTGTGAAATTAATTCCTCAATATGACAACAGAATGGGCTTTACTAATAAGGGATAATAATTGGTCACAGTGAGAATGCTACAGCTCAGGGATGGTGCTGGACCTGGGATACTCAGGTACTGTCTGGCCACGTCAAGTTGCCTTTCATGTGGCTAAAAGCAATTTATCTTTTGGGCATCTGCCTGGAACTTTAATGGCAGTTTTATCTGATGAACTGCAGGGCCGGGTTCAAAGTTTGGAACTGGGAAATTTTATACAACATTATCTAGAAGACACCTTTCTTTAGAAAAACAAGGTAGGAAGAGAGGCAGGGTTGTCCATCTGTTTTCAAAGCCCTCACATTCAAGGAAATATATTCCTCTCTCATTTTGTTAACATCTCTAGTTTTTGGAGAATTGAGATTTTAATCCCCCCTGGAATTTTCAATAGCATCTGTGTGGCACACCTCTCTCCTGATGAAGTCTAATATGTAATTTGGCTTGTCATTTCACTCCAAGAATGGTTTTAGTGTATCACAGAGTTTTCAGTTTATTTTTTGATACACTGTTATGCAAATTCAGTACCTGTTCAGGGTCCCTCCAGCACCTGAAGGTCTCCTGAGTGGGATCAAATACACATTTCACTTCAGCAATATCAAGCTCCCAGCACTCTGCTGCAGTTTCTTCTTACAAAAAGTTGAATTAGTAACATAATACAGAAAATTCAATAATAAACTTACTTGTGGAAGTGGAATTTCAGGTTGTTATTATACCTAATCACTGAAAAAAACCCCAACAATTTGACCTCAAGATACAGGATTAAAAAAACATATCTCTAAATGAAGAACAAGAATGTTACCTGCTTTTTGAGATGAAAGCGGTAAGATGGAAGAAGCAATGTGGTTATCAGTTACTGCCCATTTGCAATAACTGAAAAGCCATTTTTAAGCTGTAAAATGCCATTTCTGTGAAGCTGGGTAGCACTTTCCTCCCACTATAAGTGGGATAAATTAGGTGCTGCTGATGTTTTTTTCCATGCAGCAACGGCTCATGGGCAGGTGCAGGGAGAGAGGACTCAAAGGCTTGGGAAGGGAAGCTGGGGTCATGCTGCAGAGGAAGGGGACAGGCAGTTGATGCAAAAGAGTCTCATTTTTGCTGGTATGCAGGATTAAAGCAGACAAATGGAGGCTGGGGAATTGAATGCTGATGTGTCCATCACAGCACCCAAACACTTAATGGCCATTAATCTATCTTGCCTTGGGATGTCTCCTGTGGGAGTGCAGTTTTGTTATCCATATTTTATGAATGAGCAGCAGAGGCAAGATGTTTCACCTGTGTGGTCTGGCTCCTCCCTCTCTCGTCCCTCACAGCCACTTCAGTTCAGGTCTGCTGGGGAATGACAGGTACGGTGTCCTACCACCCCAGGAAAAAGTTTGAGGAGATTAGGGGGGGCTGAGCACGTCTTGATGTTCATAGCAGCCCTCTTAACAGCATGGAGCATCCAGCCAACATTTTGGGATTTAGTAGGACTACAGTTCTTAGGTGTTGAGCCACCCTGTGCTTCTGGGAGGTGTCTAGGACCACCAAGTGGGAAACATGACTCTCATAGCACTTGATCTGAGCTGTGATGATCAAATTTACACCCGCTTCTTCCTTTCTTTACTTTGGCCTGGAGGTAGGGGTTTTTTAAGCACTCCTTGCTGACTGATCTCTCCCCATTCATTACAGTCTCGGTCATGGCTCATCACTTTGAAGCCAGTTGAGGAGCTGGAGGTCACAAGTGCTTGAGGATGCACTGGAGAAAGCAGAGGAGACAGTTTTCTTGTGGATTTGGCAAGTTAGTTCTAACACAGTGCATGAGAGATACAATAGTTGTAGAACTATTGTGTGATATTTATACGAGACAATGGTGAAATATTGTGAAAATATAACTATTTTAGCACTTAGCTTAAAATAGTAGTGGAATTTATTAGCACATGTAAAAGCAATTCAGTTAAATGGTATAAAAAATAACACCCCGAACACATCCTCTATAGATCTCTAAAGGATTTTTTTAATTATAGCTAAAGTAGTGTTCTAGTACCTTTAATTTCTGCATCTCAGAGGCTATTTTGTGTTCAAAATAAGTAAATCAAAACTAGAACAGCATTGTGCAGAGGCAAGATCTCCGATTTTACAGCAGCAGCCTGAGCTGAGTGGCATGATTGCAGACACCCTGCATCTGCAGAGCTAAACACAGCTCAGAGCCTCAGAAAATTTAAGGCTGTTGTTTTTATTGTGAATCATCCTTTTGTTTAGCCTTTGAAGTGAACGTTACTCCAATAAAAAAGGCAGACATTTGTCAAAAGCAGTGTCTGATTTTCAGCAGTGGATGTGCAGACCTGTGCCGTGCATTTCATTTTTGTATTGAGGGTTTATAATAACTGCTTTGGTCAGACATGCCCAGAATATGTGATCAACTGGTCGCAGTCCCAATTTAAATGTATTTTGTGTCATCTTTTGTCTCTCTCGCTCATCTGGTCATTTGGAAAGCTTTCATTTGCACATTTACAAGTAATTTAAGTTTTTTTTTCTTGTCTACAAGCTCCTGAAAACAGATCCAATTATTGTTACTTGCATTCGATTTAGTCTATGATTATAACAAGAGCACTTCCAAACATTCAAAATTCATGAATTCAGCTAATCACAACCCCAAATGATAAAATGTTAAATACAATAAATGTGAGAGTCTTCATTTTCCTTCTAGTTTTTGTATCTTTTGGATTAAATCAGCCCCCATTTTCAAGCTTTTCTGTATAGCCAGGAGAGCTAAAGGCTCTCTATCTCCCAGTCCAATTTGTTCTCAGTCTTTCAAGCACAAATGCACATGGTAAAGAATAGGCCAGTCAAAGAGTAGATAAAAATCTTTGTGAACCATCTGCAATCTCCCAAAAAGTGTAGGAAAATAATCCTATAAAAACTGTTACTAAATAACAGCAGATTAGAAGCTGTGTGAAAATATTCACATCTCAAAGCCAAACACACTAAACTCACTCTTTGGGCAGAGAAATTTTTGGCATCTCTACAGAAAAGCAGCTTTGCCACACCAAAAAAAGAAAGAGAAAAAATGGAAACTGCTTTCCCTACTGGATTCTTTCCTGCTTGTTGGAAAATTATATGAGGATGTGCCTTGCAGGTGTTACAGCTAAAGCTTTGGTGAATTAAACAAACTACTAGGTTAAAGCAGATTCATCCTGCAAAACAGGAACTGCAGCAGTTTCTGGTTTTGTCTCACTAACCCAAAATGAGAGCACAAAAAATATTGTCTCAGAAACCCAAAATGGGAGCACAACGTTCTCACATGAAAGCTTGGAAATGCTGCATCCCATTGAAAGATGTGAGTGCAGAGTCAGGCTAGATGATGGTAGGAGGACATGAAGGGGAAGAGAGGAGGAGGGGGAGGGGGGAAGAAATACCTCAGTTTATTCTTGCTTCTCCAAGCTGGCTTTTAATATGAACACAATTTTCAGGTCTGAGGATGAGCTTTAAAACAGACAGGCTGTTGAATCCTGAGACATTTCCACCCACTCTGTTTTCACTGCATAAATCAAAGCCTGCCTTTGTTCGGCAGCCGTATGGTAGCAACATCTAGGAGTTTAGATCAGTGATTGAGTTGTCTTTGAGCTAGCCGCCCTGAAAATAAATAGAGAGTAAAATCCTCTGGAGTGGAAAGTTCATGTGCTGCGTGCCTGGTTCAGTGTGTGCCATCCAGAGCTGCAGGCATGGCTGGAGCCCTATTGTACCGAAACAAAACCAGTCCATCTGCAGCTTGAGCAAGAGAGGGACCCAGCAACAAAACCACACTCATCAACAAGTTATAGTGGTGGCAATACATAATCTGTAGATATAAAAGAAATCTATGGGAAAAAAGTGTGTTTATATGTATAGCACAGAATAACACTAAAATATGAAACAAGACTTTTGGCTTTAACTGCCCATTTGGACATCTGGTACTTCTCAGGAAGTACTGCAGCAGCATCAAGGTTCTATGAGGAGGCAAAGAAACAGCCATGCAGTTTTTATGGGGAGCTGCTCTCCAATTCCTTCCCAAATAGGACAATCTGCCTGGGGAAAATATGAAGGTGTTTGAGCGAGAAAAGCAAACAAATGGTAAGGAAAACCAGCATTGCTGCAGGACCAGTGGCTGGACTCAGCACTGCAAGGAAGGCATTGCAGGCAGTGTCTGAGACTGTCTGCACTGCACAGGATGCAGTCTCTTTTTTGAGCTGCTCCTGCTGCTCTGCAAAGGCAGGTTTATCTGGTTTATCTCCAAGGGAAGGACCCATGCCTACACTGATCTGCAAAGCTGCATGGAGGCAGTGTGTCCTGACCATACACTTGAGCATCTGGGTGATTAACAGTGTCCTCAAGGCAGTGTCGTGCTCTGTTGCACCCTGATGGTACATGCTCTAGGTCTGGGGGTTGGTATTGAGCCTCCACTTTCATTCAAAGTCCTCACAGGAGAGGTGCTGTCCTCTGTAGCAACTGGAAGAGGGGCTCCTTGCCCACCCCCCACTTCACCCCTCTTTGTGCCTGCTGTCCTTCCACCCTCCCAGGCCTTTCCATACACCTGCAATCCCACCTTTTCCTTCTGTCTTTCTCTAACTCTCGATCCCCCCAGGTTTACTGAGCAACTCCTGAAGTGTAAACCAAGGAGTTGTCTTTCCTGCCCAGGCTGACAGACTCATTTCTACCCCTGTTGAAAGCCATGAAACAACAGCCATCAAGAAAAAACTGTCAATGGAAGGGCATGAGGATGGTATATAAAATAATGAACCATATAAGTTAGCTGTTTCTGTTTACAGAAGAGAGAAGGGGACCTCTAATAACACTTTCCTACAGAGTTTATGACCACAAGATATCACTGAGGATAAAAGTTTGGGAGACCAAAGTTTACTGATCCCACATCATCATGGGCAGAAATTATATGCATGGTTACATCCCTATCGGAATAAGAATTGAGACCTGACTTTCTTAGTGGCACACACACATCCTGTTAGCTGACAGCAGAAAGAAAACATTCTCTCTGCAACAAATACCTTTCTTCCCACTGTGAAATAACTGGTTGGAGCACCTTGTCTTGGCTGTTCATTGAAGCAAGACTCCTGAGCACCCCTTGTGTCGCGTTGGCACAATACCTTCTTGTTCTGGCCCCATCCCGGTCTTCAGAGGAAAACTTTGTCTACAATTCCATATTTCATCAAACAAATTAATTGCTCTGGTGTATCTGTAACATAATCCAGAGACATCTTTCTCTCAATAGCCTACAAAATGTATATCTCTGGATGAACCCAAGATGAAAGCCTTCTGTAAAACAGAAGGAGCAATGAACTATAGCACAGCCAACAGAAATGAGCTTAGTCTTCTGAAATAGTTACGAATAGCTAAACAAATGAGTGCAAGAAAGTATTTTCTTTGTAAGGGCAAGTAACCCAGAAACTGCAAGATGGATTACATGATGAACTATGACAATTAGTATATTTGTAGTATCTGTACTTGTGTTGTAGCTAAATTAATTGAGGTGGCTGTATGATATGAGCAGGGGTCTCAGGAATTAACCTAATCATTCAGATGTGACTTCTCTTTCTAATGCACAGAAATTAGCAATATATAATTTGTTCTTTTAAGATCTGTAGCATCTTTGTCTCTGCTCAGTGCTTATAAAAGTGATTGTAATTGTGCAAAATAAGAAAAAAGGGTGAGTAGTACTAATCAGATCAGAGCCGTGGTGGCATTATTTGACTCTAAATAGACTTTGGTGTAGCTGCAGAGCTGAAAGGCTCTTCTTTTTTCTCCTTCTTCCTAAAACTCATCAGCTTCTCAGACCTGCCAGCACAACTGCATGTGCTAGCTGCCTCTCCAAATGACATGCATTAGAAAAGCTCTAGTGCTGGAAGTTACCCACCCACATTCTCTTGCAGATCAGTATGCTAGAAGATCTGAGGATGAATAGCCACCTCGCAGTGCCTCACCTCCAGTCTGGGCATTGTGCCTTGGGTTTTGGAGGCACAGATGCTCCTATGCTGCTCTGTGTGGTGCAGGGCCCAGCACAGGTCCCATGTGAGTAGCAGCACTGGGACCAACCCACATGTCTCTGGGAGTGCATAGGCTTCCTGCAGGTGCAGCCATGAACCTGAGAGGTGTCAAGGTGCAGTTAGTTAGCAATCCCATGCTTATCTGGGGACATCAGCTGGTGACAGCCTGCAGGGAGGACAGGGAAGATCAGGTGTTTTAGTGCCATGAGGACACGCCAAATTGCATTTTCTCTCTAAGAAAGCTGGTACAATGGCAAAAAAAAAGACATTTCCCAAACTGTCTGCTTATTAGCAGGGCTCTGAGAAACAAAGATTGATGCGTGAGAGGTGTTCACCTATCTCAAAACAGTGTGTGGAGGGAAAAGTCACTACAGATTGATCATCAGGCAGAAGGTGAGTGTGTGAGCGTGTCTGGAGGTGGGCACTGCTCGCACTCCTCAGGCACCACATGCCAAAGCCCTGTTCCAGGCAAGGGCTTGGTGTGAGACCCTGAAGGACCCTGCAAGCCTTTGTCTGTACAGACCTGTTTGTGGTGGTGTGGGGCTGACACTGCTCCAGTGCTGGGGCAGGCTGTCCTGCTGCAAAAAGGAGAGGTTGTAATATTTGGGTTCCTGATAAGCAATACTCTCCCATCCAGGCATGGAGATGTAACTCCATCTATGGCAGCAAACCAAAGGAAATCTGCTTTTCTCTGCGCTGGAATTTTCCTGAGCTAGAGATCTAGGTTTGGTTTTATAACTAGACATATATCACTAACCTACATCTCAGTACAGAAAGGGTTTATCTTTTCTTTTAAAAGGTTCTCTATAATTTTATCTCAGGGACAAAGTAGGCAGAAGGGAAACATTGAAAACAGCAGAGATAAAAAAGGCAATTCTGGAAAAGTGCTACAAGAGCTTTCTCTCAGCTAACATCCACTTTTCTCCCCTACCCTTTTGCTGCTACATCTGGATGCCTGACTCCATCTCTCTTCAGTGTATTTCACCAAAAATAAAAGCTGTCATAATATTTCCTCTCCAAGTGCCACTGTGTGTTAGGTTTCAGCTCCTGACAGGTGTATGAAATACCAGTTCCATCAGATGCAAGCGAATATGGAATCTTTAGAATGTCCCCGTGCACCACAGGCCTGCTTCACCATGCTGTGTCACTAGAGGTGTCTTTTCAAAGGCACATTTTTAAAAGGGGGAGACTGATCCTGGTGGTGCCATACTTAAAACTGCTGAGTGATCTTTTGGAAGCCACACAAGGAATGCTGCCTGCAGCCTGTCTCTGAAGGGCAGGGGAAAGGGCCAAAGCTCCTCCTTCAAATACTATGACAAGTCACCAGTATCTTGGCTGAGCTCTATTTTCAAATCCTTTTCCTTTAATTTGTTTCTCGGGGGCAAAGTAAAATCTTCCCTCACTGGTTTTGATCTCATCTCTGATGCTGTGTTTCCAGAGTCTTAGCTGGGAAACAGGAGCAAAGGTAGGGGAGATGCTGACCCCATGGCAGGGAGCTGCGGTGAGTTAGATTTTCTCCTGGGCTTGTGCCCTGCAGCCCTGCACTACTTTCCTGCATACATTGCTTTCTGCATCTATGAAATCTTTTTACTCCTTCATGAAATGTAATGTGAAAAAGAGCAATTCATTCTGATTAGTGTGCACACACAGAACCAGCTATTTTGCTGGGAATGGTGGTATGTCGATCTGCAGGTACCACAATTTATCCATCTTGGCCCATTTCATTTTCTGTTCTAACATTTCCTCAGGCTTTGATTGAACTTGAGGACTTTTTTAAACAACGAATTATATGTAAAGGCTGAAATCTTACTGACAGGTCTGTAATTCTGGCCGATGCATCATTCCTGCCACAGAGGAGCTGTGGCAGAAGTGTTATGTCGGTGGCCAGCACTGGGATGGACCCCGCTCCCACCACAGGATGGCGGATTTTGTCCTTGGTTTCAGCAGACTCCATCTGGCCTGATCCTCTCCTGCTGTAGCATGCACTGCACTTCCAAAATACACGTAGTGACTTTTCCTGACATTGCCATTTGACTCTGTGGTTCTACAGTGACTGAAGAAATAGAAATGCTGTAATACACGGGCAGCCTGCCAGGCAAGGAGGGATGGGGCTATTTCTCTGTCCACCAGGAGATGGCAGTGAGTATGCTGAGTATGGGTTTTTTTCCCCTTTATTTCTCTCCTACATACTGCCTGAAAGATATGGGTCCTTTGAGGACAACTGCGTTGTAACCCTTTAATTTCCATTTAATGTTCTTTTCCGTTGGCTGTATTTACACCCTTCTCTCCTTCTTCAACACAATTCCTCCTGCACCCAACATCTACTACTTACGTTTTCAACCCCAGCAGTTACGGGTAGGCACAAAAGAGCATCACATGCACTGAACAACAGTCTTTGGGGATGAAAAAGAAGAGGGGGGTGACATGTTTCAGAGCTGGCAGGAAGTGCATGTTCAGCCTGCTGCACTGAATGCAGTGTCAATATGGTTGGTTTTCTGCCCATGCTTTCTTCAAAGAAAAATGCACCCTTGTGGCAGAATTGAATTGACATTTGCCTTCTAGATTTCATTTGTGATGTTCTCAGCTGTCCAGAGGATGGCAGGAGGCAGATCTCCTTGTCTGGATCAAGCTTGTGTGCCTTTGGGCCATGTAACTCACAGAGCTGTGAGTCTCCTGCTAAGGACTCTGACATTTTCTGCCGCAATGTCTTCCATCATAGGACTTCCCAAAAGGGTACATTAACATATGAAGTCCCATAGATTTTGGGAGGACAGAAGGAGATGATAGCTCAGAAAGGGACAGTTTTCTGGACCTGCCCCACTGGCAGCACTCACAGAACAGAGTCCTTGTCTTCTCCCTTCCCTCACCACTTTGGAGTGGACCCTCAAGATTTTCATGCCTTCTATATTTTGCTATGACAGGCAAATGGGTCTGTTCAATGAACTGTAAATAGATTTAAATGCTACAGCTGAAAAGGTGGACTATTTTTCTTTTTGGGGTAGTGCCAGAAATAAAGAGACTCTATGTCCCTGTTTCATGTAGTGCTCTGAGAACTTTCTCAGGGACACTTGAAATGCCCCAGTTTTTCATTGCTTCTATCAAAACATTTTTCTAAATAATTACAGAGTGTTAAAAATGGATTGCTGTACCCAGGGGAATTTGCTCTTTGTTTGCCAGGAACAAATAGGGCAAGAGAATGAGTGCTCAGCATCACGAGTGGTGTTTGAAGGAAAGAGCAAAGTCAAAAGCCTGTAGACATCACTGGAGATGCACTTTTTTCAAAGTGAATTTTTATTACACATTGTCAGGGTTGCAGGAGAAACTCCCACACATTGTGCTTCTAGCGGTTGGGGGATAAGGAGGAATCTCCTCTTGTGAAAGTAATGCACATGCTGCAGTTGACCCAGATGGATCTGCATTATTCTTTTTGGCAGTGACCTCTTCAAAACCATTCCTTTACTTCTTAAGATGTTGCTTCCAAACAAGCACTGGGTTTTGATTACAGCAGTCACATTCATATGAGTTTGCACTTCGATGACATTACTGTGCCTCCCCTGAGAATCCCCAAGCCCTGCACAAACACAAACCTGGAAATTTTCAAAGCATCCTGCTGCCATCAGTACCTCTGCAAATTGTTTTTCACTTCTGAGAGTATCTTTCTTGAGTTATGTGTGCCTGAACAATCTGTTTCGTATTGTGTGATGCCAGGTGGCAGGAAGATGAGCGATGGGCTCATACACCTAGTTTCCCTTAGAAAAAGGGAAAAACTGGCCTGAAGTCATCCCCTTGTGCCCCCAGGAGAGGTTTGGGGCATGCTAATTCCCCTGTGGGTTTGCCATGCTGAACCTCTTCACCCATACACATGGATAAGGCTTGCCAGAGATGAGAATTGGTTGGGAGCTCTAAAAGAAGCAATGCAGTAGTTGTTCATCAAGACTTAAAACAAGCATAAAATTTTAAGCAATACACAAATGAACAGATCCCCTTGGGGCAAATTTTGCTGTCATCCTGTTTGCTTCCCAGCTCCATTGCAGTCACTCCCCAAGCAGCAATGAGCACCACGCTTTGTTCCAGCTGGAAGTCCACTTATCTCCTTATATCCCTCCCTTTCCAAGGACAATCCTCATCAGTCCCTGTGAGGAGGGTTCGCAGAGGGTCTGAGGACCCCTTGTGTGGCTGGCAAGATGAGGCACATTCCTCCCAATGGCACTGCAGTTGTTTCTGTGTCTGGTTTTCATTTGCTGCTCACCTGAAACCCCCATTAAGGCCACTTTGCAGAATCTTGCTCTCAGACCAAGACCCTGAGGTCAGGTGTGTATACTATACTGAGAAACAAGAGAGTTTTCAGCCAGGTCTGTGACTTGTTAAGAGAGTTGTCTATGGACCCCAGTGCTTCTCACGGTATAAGCTCTTCTGTGCTCTTCTCAGTGATGTCCAGTGATATATGTCATATAGGAGGTTCCATGTAAACGTAAAGAGAAACTTTTTCACAGTGAGGGTGACAGAGCACTGGAACAGGCTGCCCAGGGAGATTGTGGAGTCTCCTTCTCTGGAGACATTCAAAACCCATCTGGATGTGTTCCTGTGTGACCTAATCTAGGTAGCCCTGCTCTGGCAGAGGGGTTGTACTAGATGATCTTTTGAGGTCCCTTCCAACCCTGAACATTCTGTGATTCTGTGAAAAATGTCAAGTCAAATCCACCCATGTACATTGCTTCCTTGGTAGACAGAAAGGCAGGCCTCTCCCATCCCTCAGCCCTCCACCCCGCATTTCTGTTATCATTTTTTTCTGGATGTCTTATATTCAGGTTAAGGGGCTTCTGAAATCTCTGTGCACCCATTAGTTTGTATGTGGTATGTATGTGTACACATGCAGGGACTCCAGGGACAAGTGCTTTCCACCATTTCCATCAACCCTCTCCCTTCTAGTTTTGCTGGTTGTTTTTTACTTCCTCTTGCTGTGCCTTGTCTTAAATTAAACCATAAGCTTGTCCTCGCAGGAGATGTCTTTTACTGTGGGTTGCTGGGAGGGGTTTTGCAAAGAAACTGGAGCAGCAGATAGAGCTCTCCAGGCACTATTGAAATAATAATGAAGTAGTTTTACCAAGGTGGGACTGGAGAGCATTGTCAGCTGGGTCTGAATTCTGCTTGTCCCTGAAAATGGCTTAGGTAATAAGATAGCTGCTTTAAAATTGCTGGGGGTATCCCACAGGATTCTGCTTTGACTCTGATTTCCATTTGCAGCACATGTTCTGTCATTTGGCCGGCACCATCCACCCGTGTGAGCTAATTTAAGGTTGCTAAACAGATGACACAGAACATACATCTTTTATATTTGATCTCTGCACTGGTGAGTTGTCTGACTGATGGTTAATCTCAACTTGTAATAGGATTTGCCTACACTCCTCCAAGAGTGAGATAGTGGTCTTCTATAAAACAACAGCTCAGGGGAAAGCGTGCCTGGGGGGAAGCTGAGAGAGTTAATTTGTATTTTTTTGGCTTCTTGTATTCACAGATTGGATTCGGTGCTGCTGCCTCTATGGAGAACAACAGGGTCATCAAAACAAGAAGCATGGCTGTCAAAGGGGACAGCAGCTGCCAGGTCCATGGTCAGTCCTGCATGACAGCAAGGTGAGGAGCTGGCTTCCCACAGCCAGTATGGGGTTGGTTGGGCTCAGCACTCATTCAGGTCCATGAGGGATCTGCACCTATCCTTAGCATGGGGCTGAGTTCACTGGCTGGCCAGCCCCATGCTTCACCTTCTGCCTTCATTTGTACACATCAGAGTGTTGACTTGGAGACTGTCTAGTTTGGGGCATTTTTTTTGAGCCTATACTCACTTGGTCAACAACAGTGCTCAGACAGCCCACTATCAAGTATTACCGATGTTCTGCCCTCAGGGCAAGCTTCAGTTTCCAAAATGATGTTCCCAATCTGTGCCCTGGCCTGCTGACCTTCAGTCCACCAGACATCCTGCTGCATTTTTTCTGCTTAATCGCCTTGTGCCAGCTTGGCCTCTCTGAGGTGTAGCAGGAACAGCCCAGGTACCATGCTCTGCCAGGAGCACACTCAGAGCAACCCACCTTTACCTGCTCTAAGGTGGGACAAGGTGATTGCTGGACACACACCCACACATACCCCCCCTGAGGAAAACAAAGGTGCTGGCACTGGCAGGCAGCAGAGCCTGGTCCTGGCAGAGTGGGCAGAAGAGGGAGCTGACAAGCACTGGCTGCACCCCCTGAGCTCCTCCCAGCACACCCAGAGGGAGGCAAGAGCACTGCAAAACCATGGAGACCACGAAGACTCAATGCTTCTGATTGTATAACAATTTGTATTAACACTTTAATTGCTATGGTCACATAGCTTTCAACCCACATTTTCACGTGAAGGACTACAAAAAGAATATATGAACATAGATGTCCCCAGTAGACAACTCATGGGGGAAAAATATTCACCTTGTCCTGCAACAACAGCAAATAAGGACAGCAAAGCTCACAGGCAGTGCCAGAGAGTGCCCTAGAATGATGCTGTGTTTTCTGCTTGATGTGGGTTTAGGGTAGGTGTTAATTGCACACTTTAGAAGGTTTGTTCAAGTTTTTAATAGCATAATACCATGCCAGCATGAAATATGAGATTTGTTACTCTTTTCTTCTGCAGGTCAGCAAGTAACTTCTGATGTGTTAGACAAGAGCCAGATGGTGCCAGTAGCAGTGAGGTCTGTGTCCCATCCCACCTTTCCTGAAGCGCTCTCTGCTTTGGTTAAAGGGTAAGGTGCCAGGTGTGATTGGGTTTAGGTCCTGACTCATTGACATGAAAGTTCCTCGGGGCTGGATGCTTGTTGTATATTAACTAATCTGTACTATGGAAGAAAGGTCATGTATGCAACCTGGAGAAAAAAAACAAACCACCATCAAAAGAACCACTGAGTCATCCATACTATGTATTTCAGACCTGAGCTGACCCAGTTTTCTGTGGAATTGTGTTTCTACACCAAGCAGGATCACCCCACAGGGTGAAGTGCTGGTACAAATGATGCCATTGTGCTACACTTGGGAGATTTATTAGCAAGATCCACATTACAAGGCCTGGATCTGGTCATCATCTGATCCTTTCTGAATATACTTTCGAGTCAGTTGATCTCAAATATAGTGCTGTGCCTTTTGGGTTTGCTTTGGTGTAGTATGACATTCAGGATTCCTTTACAGGCAACTGTGCAGAGCAGGAAAATCTACGTGAAACGCTTCCTAGTGGAGTCACCATCTGGCCAATATTCATCTTGTTTAGTGAAATACCAAGATATCCATAGAACGCAGGTGTTAATGCAGATCATAAGGCACAAGTGACCACAGTAATAAACCAACATGCAATGAAATGTAATTAACGCACCTGGTGCTTGGGTTTGAAAAGAATTTCCGGGCCTTTTTATTTTCCCTGTACACCAATGTGCATTTTAATAGTTGGAACTTCAATTGTCACTTTACAACCAGCCCTTTAATCATATTAAGTCCCTTAAAAAGTGAACTATAATGTTTGCTAATAAATAGTATTTCATAATTTAATTAGGAGGGGGGAAAGAAGTGGAAGCACACATGAAACTATATGCTGCTTAGTAACATTTTTGTGGCATGAAAAAGACTATTGTCCTGTTTCTGTTGGTCTGGTTCTGTTGCTGGCAAAGGTTTGTTTTCAGTCATGTAATCCTTGTTGATATGTTCCAAGTACTTTTGAACCAGCTGGAACAAGTGAAAAGATCCCAGGCAAGAAAATAAATGATTAAGCTTTATATCACTGCATTTCACAGTGTGTTTTTAATCTCACCTCTGACCTGCATCAGTAACAAATGCATTTTTGTAAGGTTAAAAACCCCCAGGACGACATTTGTTCCCAGCAGACCAAAGAAAGCAACCCAACACGGGAAATGTAGGTTTTGTGCGTGTGTTTGTTGGTTCCAGAAAATCACATTATTTTCAAATGTCCTTTCAGAGCATAGATCTCACCTGACCTTGTTAGTCAGCTGGCAAAACCCTAGCAGACGGGGCATGTGCAGGGGAAAGGGAGAGGTCAAAAAGTCAAAGACAAGGGTCACGAGTAATTTTTATTTTTGCATGGGTATTTCTCAAGGGTGGTCTGAAGGGTGTGAGGAACATAAATCTATATGGGGATACTCATATGCTGACGGAGAGGGACAGTCCCATCAAGTGACTTCCCAATCTGGTGCTATTTAATAAGGATTCAGAGCGTGTTTAGCTCCCCAGTGAGACATCTGCTGCTGACACTTATATTGCTCAATCCCTTTTCTCAGACTCAACACGGGTGCAGACCACTCTGTGTTTTGCCACCGGTGGTCAGTGCTAGGCCATTGTAAATGAGGTGCCGACAGGCCAGGGCCTGGCAAGAGGGCAGCCACCACTGTCCAGGCATGGAGGGGCTACTCCACCACCCTTATAGTCTCTGTCTACATTTTTACCTTCAACAATGCAACATCTCTGCAAAAAAGGCTTTGGCTCCCAGTCAGCAAGGACAGGCTGCTGATGGTCACAGCCAAATGACAAAATACCATGTCATGCAGCTGAGGGGGCAACAAGGCCCTCTCCAGCATCCCCATCTTCCATGAGCCAAAGGAAACCATGAGAAGGATGATCCACGCCGATGCATGCTGTCACATTTTATTGTGTTCAGACACAGACAAAGAACTCAAGGAACACTTGCTGACCCCAGCTTCTCTTACCGGCCTCCTTGCAACACTGCTTCCTTGGCAAACCCTGGGAGACGGGCACAGCCAACAGTGGGGTGGGAGCACGGGGAGTGACAAGGAGCGAGTCCATCCACCAGGCTTAGCAGGGCTGCAGAAGGGCTGATGGCAATGTCCATTCCTGTTCTTGTCTGTTCCAGTGTCTCTGCAATCCCTTCAATGCTCCAGCTTGATTTTAGGAGAGAAACTACATAGGCTGGTCCTTGATGCTTCCTGACCTGTCTTACAGTCACCATATCCTACAAACAGGTCCCCTCAGGCAGCTGACTCATAATAGAGTACCAGCACCAGACAAGACATGTGCAACCCTCGAACCAAACCCTCACTGAAAGAACTGGCCATTGCAAGCAGTACTAAACAGGCTCTCCTGAACCCCAGCCCTTGTAACAACTAAGGCAAAATCACCAGTCTAATTTTTCACTACTCGACCTAAGTCAGCTTTTGAACCCAGGCCCACAGAGGTGAAAGGTTAATGTATTAAGCTGTCTGCTTTTCAATTAATCCCTAAATCCTGGTCAGATTTACATACTATTGGAAGATTTTAAATTGCATGTGATTTATGAGATGCCTTTTTCAAGTTCAGATTTCCTTTACAGATTGTCACCAGGGCAATAAGGATAATTACTATACAGATTTATTGTCGGGATGGAAATCTTAATTTCCCAAATAATGTGCACCTGCCTATCCTGACACGGTGGCCACGATGAGCGTCTGAATTGCTAAACCTGAGATCCCTTTATTTCTAACATGCCTGAAATCAGTTGACAAGCCGATTCAAAGAAATCCTTCCACCAATGCAGAAATGCAATAAACTTGTTGAAACTGAAGTAATACACTGTTGCAGCATAGAGCTTTTTTTTTTTTTTCTGATGGGTAATACTGTATAAATATAACCTTGGGAGGAAGCTCATGGTCTTAAAAAGGAAGACCTTGATGGTGGAGAGACAGGAGGATGTGCGAAGGCATGTCAGAAGCTATGGCAGCAGGCAGGCTAGTCTATCTGCAGGTGGACTTCCTGTGTGGATTGGAAAGGAAACCTGAAGCCTCGGGTACACAGATTTTTTTTAATTGCTTTTTAGTGCATTAAAGAGTCCTCTGGTGCTCTGAAAAGTTCCTTGAAGCCCCCACTTCCGTCAGGCAGAACATAAATAACAGTCAGGCCCAGTAGTCCAGGAAAAACCACAGTGCCATCATCACAACCACTAAAGAAAAGTCTGGGGAAGCTCTTCTTTTACAGGGTAAGTAATCAATCCGTTTAGCTAACAGAAAGGGCTGGGTTGTAGGCTGAAGGATGACACCTCAGTCAATAAAGTGAACTCATGCACTCCATGTTAACCCATGAAGAAGAGGGCCACTTACCAATGAAAGACTAAATCTCTGAGAGTTTTTACTGGTACAAAGCCATTTACCTGGCTGTCAAACAATGGACATGAATCATGCCCTGTGTTCACGATTCATGGTTGCTCAGTAGGCTGAGCACCCCACCTATTTCAAGCTTGATAACAAGTAGATGTAGCAAATTTCAGTGGCTTCCCACACAAATGGGTTTAAACCCGCAATGTAGAAGGGTAGAGTCTTTCTCCAGCCCCTGGCTTCTCAGAGCAGCTTCATGCTGTTATGATTGGTCCCAAAAGATGCAGGACAGACTTTGCTCATGATGCCTTTGCAGACATCTGTCAGCTCAGTTGTTACTATTGAATATGTTTAAAAAGTGTAATGCCTAAATAAAACTTTCATCCACAACAATTTGAAGAGTAAGGAGAATCTCATTCCTTTTTTCTTTCTCAGCAGATCCAGTTCTTTATGCATAAATATTGTGTTAGAGGTATTTGGAAGAGAGGGTGAGGAGCAAGAAGGAGAAATTGCCAGTATTCCAGCACCATCAATTGCTGTCAGCTCTGCTCTGGCAATAGCGTGTAGCTGTTAATTGCTGCTGCAGATCCAGCAGATGGTGCGTAAGACACCGTATTTAATGGAGCCCCTCAAAAAGACTGGCATCTGTTTGTTTAATTTCTTGGCAACAGAACGACAGATTTAAAAAACAAACAAACTGAATTGGATATTTAGTTATGGATGTCCCCCTAACAGATTATAAATGTTTTAAGATAAATAGGTGAAATGAAGGAAAATATCAATTGACACATTTGAGAAGTAAGCCAAACTTTTCGACATTGTCTCCTCTAAAGATTAGATTTTCAACATACGGCAATGAAACTCCTTAAAGAGGCTTTTAAATGAAACATTAACACTGTGCTTTTGCTACAAATTTGTCTAAGTGTTTGTAGAACTGTTACAAACACTAATGCAGAAACTAATCCACTCTGCCTGTCTTACTCTCTCACATACACCCTCAGGTTAAAATATGATCTCGAGATTTAGACACTTGAATCACGTGTAACTCCTACATTTAAAAACAGCAACAGAAACCGAGTCAGAAAGCATCTGCAGTCCCTCTCTTTAACAGCTGGGACAAGCAACTCTGAGGAGATATTGCTATGGCTATTGCTGCCAGAGCTCCAATATTAACACAAGTCCCCATATTCTTGGAAATCCATCATAGCAGAAGTTGCCATAGCACAATGTGTCTTGGATCCATCCATAATAGGGTATTGTATTGTCTCTAACAGTGGTCAGACCTGGATGCTTTGCACAAGAACATAAATGTCCTCTCAATCCTAACAGCTGTCTATGTAATGCTGCACTATGAGAAATCCTTCCTAGCCCCACTTGGTAAGTGCACAGCCTCCCAAAGCATGACAGTGGATGACTCTATGAATATCTCCTCCCTGCATACTTGTTTTGGGATGTCTTCTGCACCATTTGTCAGATTTCAGACATGCTTTGTATTTTCACTCTTTTAAAGCAGAATTCAGATAGCATGCTCAAGCTGAGAAACAGCCCACGTGGCCCCTCTGTTTCCAGCTGCTGCTCCAAAAAAGTGCTGCTGCTCACTTTTTCCTACCAGCTAACTCCCATGTTCACTGCTGCAGGCTAGACAGAGTCTGCCTGTCTGTGCCAGAAAGTTTTTCCCTTGGACTTTTTGCCGGATCACAGCTGCTGTGAGGCTGTGCCACCCAGGCGCATGTCTACTTGGCTGCGTTGGGACTGCACGTTGGCAGGAACCGCGGGCATCAGCCCACAGCTGCCGATATTTCTGTGTTGCTTAAGCGTGTCCACTCTGGCAGGTTTTGCTGATGGCTGTATGTTGGGTGAAGTTGCATTGTGGCTTTTTTCAGGGGCTGATTTAGTTTCAGAGAGTAGAGATGTATGTGTTGTTCACCCAAAATCAAGTCTGGTGTAGATGTGCACAAATCTGTGCCTCCCTCAGAAGAGCTTTCTCGGGCAAGTACCATTTGACTTGCACTGCAATTTTTACAGGTGAAAAAGCCCAATGAAAATATTTAGTTTAATCTGTGTGGCTCTGTACTGCCAGTGAGTGCTGACCTTGTGCTATAAGGCATTGAGTGATGTCTTCCCTAAGTTTCCTTGAGCAGGGAGAGTGTTACACCCCCTCACTCTGCCCCTACCATGGTACCTACCTGGACACACAGTCCCCTCCCTCCTCAGCCTGTCCTCAACCCTTTTTGCACAGATGCTAGCTTCATTCATTCTGCATGCACATGAATGAGGAAATAAAAGGGAAAGAGCAGTGTCATAAACCAACCATTAATATTTTACCCTGGTGTTTGTATTCTTCAGGGAGACATATATCTAAATATAGCCATTGGCTGTAGTCTAATCAACATTTTTAAAGCTCTTTATTGAGGATACCTCAGATATATCTTTCACTTTTTTTTGTTTGTTTGTTTAGTTGATCATATGGTGTATACACCTTGGCAATGTCTAGTCAGTTATGATGGAGCAAAACTCCCTCTGTTTCCTTACCTGTGAATAGGGAATAGTAACATGTAGGTAATAGTAACATCCTTTCTTTTCTCACTCTCCAAGATAAAAAACAAGATCTATCTAGTCTTACTATTATAATTTCAGCACCTTATATTCTCTGTCTGACACAAGCCTAAGACTGTTAAAAATGCAATAGTACTCTTATTTCAGATGAGGTTTTTTTCTGATTACAATTTTAATCAGATGAATGGAAGATTAAATGTCTATGTGATAGGACATTGCATAACATCTGGGTTTTTTCCCCTGGATTACTCTTAATAGAACCTATATAAACCTGTTCTTTTTAAAGTTTGTGGGTTTTTTTTTTCTGTTAGAAGCTGCTAGGCAGACACTTCCCCATACACTGGGTTGATACTTGATTTCACAAATGAGGTCTGTACCATCTTGATCAAACAGAGACACTCCTCTGACAAGAAAAGCATCCTGTAGTGAATCAGGACATATGGAACAGAGCCAATTCTATTGAAACTAAAATAAGCATAAAGAGGCCTCAAAAGAGATAATTTAAATGCCTCTTATGGCTCTCACCACATATCACATGTCTGGCCTATAGAAGCTTAAACTGGAAAAATCTGCTACTCTACTTACCTTGCCAAAAGAAAAAAAAACACCGCCTCTGTAATATTCTTAATTAAAAGATAAGGAAATGTTCATCCTAAATACTCACACTTTGCACGTATTTATGACAGTTCTGCTCAGGACCTGAAAAAAGAAGACGAGGACTCTTATCTACACTGGCCCAGTGAGCCTGTGTAGGATGAGGAATGTAACCCCGTTGTCTGTTGTAAAGCTCTTAACTTCCCCTAGGCATCCAGCATGGTGTACTGGGACAGGCTGCTTCCCCACCCCTGGTTCCTGTGGCAGCTTCACCTCTGCCTGAGTGCCATCATCTTCTGTAGCTATTTCATGACCATAAGAAAATACTAAATACTGAAAATGCTCCTATCGTCCTTTATTTTCCATAGCTCTTCTGCATGAAGAACACAGCCATTGGAATATGGATGTTAAGGTTAGCTTAAAAAATATCACCAGAGAGTGTTAAAAGAAAGACTTTAACATGTCAGTCACCTCATCTCCATTCTGTAGCACAGTTTTCCAGCGTGACTGGTTAACCTTGCAATTTTAATATGGGCAAATACTTAGTGGAGTGTGAATGACAAAATTTCATGTACCAAATATAACCTGTGTATCACCACGGAGATGGGAACAGGTAGGCAAGTTTGCCTAACAAACTGTCTTAAGATTTGCACTTTCCCAGCCAGCATACATTCTATTTTCTACATCAGCTTCAGTAGACCTGTCTTGTGATTTTTCTCCAAAGATGTCCTCCACAGCATTTGTGCCTTTCCTGTGCTGGCAGCTCCCTTTATAGAGCTTTCTGTGCTCATTCACAGAAGTCGACTGGGTAGAGAGGTCCTGTTTCCTATTTTAGGGCAGATTCATATTTTAATGTTTTTAGTGAGTCTTGAATGAGACACCATTGCTTTATGCTTTTTATTTTGGTTTTCCTTCACTGTCTTATTGAAAGGGAAAACCAGGATCCAAGACCTTCTATCATTCTTGATGGTGTTTTTAATATCTAGTCATTTATTGCTGCCTGACAGGTGATCCTTTCCTTTTACAGACTGAGTATTTCTGCTGTGTCATTCTTCTTAGGGGAAGAAAATCAAGTAAAGAATACTACTGCATTTGTTATTCTTCTTTATGTTTTTAAAGGCAGTTTATTTTCTCCATGCTGACTTTAATTTTTTCAGTGCAGATTGAAATTAATAGTGAATGCTAGATTCCTTTTCTGTATCACTCTGAATACTTCTTCCTATGATTTCTCAGTTACTTTTCTGCTTTTGAAGTGCTACATATAGGAGAACCACAACATGGTGCAGCACAGGAGTAGAGAACAGCACCCCACTTTTTCCCAAGGGGGACAAGGCTGTGCCACAACGGAAAAGTCTGTTGAGCTCCAGGGATGACTACGAGCACCAGCAGCACTTGGAGATGTTTTCAGGCAAAAGCAACCTGCTTCCTAAAACATTCAGCCAGATCTTCACTTCAACAGTGGTACCTTTGGGTTCTGTGGCTGCAGTGGGAAGGATGTAGCAAAGGAACTGCAGCCAGAGGTAAGACTGCAAGTGTCACATATGGTGTCAGAGGTCATGGGCATGTGATTAGCAACAGCATCTGCAAGAGCAGAGAGAAAATATTCCTAAAATGTTGTATAAATTTGTCTGTATTATGGGGAAGAACAATAGGAATTTAGGCAGGTGTTTGGTCATATGCACGAAAATAAAAGTGACTTCCAGGGGGATTAGTGTTTCTGTACACACAAAGCCTCAGACCCATTGAAATCAATACCCTCAAAGCTCTTTGCCATCTCTGAAGTCCAAGTCTTCAAATTGGTTTGACACATTTTGTCAGAGTAAAAAAACCCAGCCAACTGAAGAAACCCCAAGCGCCTATGCTCACTATTTGGAGGAGTATGTCAGCATTTCACACAAGCACTACAAGTGAGGTTCAGCAGTCTCCAGTTTCACAATCTTTTAAAAAATATGTTTTTATTGCACTTGACATAAAGAGGAGTTGGTATATGAAAACCAAAGTAATGCACACCTCAAAAGATAACAGAAGTTCATTACACTATAAAGGCTTTCAGCATATGTGAACGCTTATTTTATCTGAACACATTAGCATAGTTATTAGTCATTCTAAATGATTAAACCTCCTTCTCATCCACCTAATCTGCATTATAAACGAATATACTAAAGAGCTAGGCACTTTGTTGGTAAAGCACTGAGACAGAGTTTGTTTCTGGGCCTGACTTTGACCTCTTGAGCTGGCCTGGGCTGCTGACTTTGCCTTGAAATGCCTCAGTATCTCAGACTGATGAATAATATTGACTCATCTTAACAAATGCATCAGTATCCAATTAATATCAATATCCAATTAATATCAATATCCAATTAATATCAATATCCAATCAATATTGATTAATATCCTAGCAATATCTTAATCTGTTTCAGTCTTACAGTAGCATTTTCCAAGTTTTAAATTGTTTATTTTCATACAAAACCCCGTTAATGATGTTGAAAGAAAAGGGAGAACTTGTCAGCCAATGGATTTTGATATTGGAGAGATAGTAAATTATAACAGCTTTAAACCTGCTCTCAAATTTGTGGTATTAACATGCCTTTTTTTCTTTTTGTCTTCTGAGTGAAGAGGAAGGGCAAAGATCCCTGTTGCAGCAGTGGTAGCTTCTGTGACTTAGGACACTCTCTCCTCCACCCGTCTGTCTGTCCATTTTTCTTCAGGAGAAATGGCTAGGAAAGGAATAACTCATAGTATGTTTGAAAGGAAACTGAATAAAATTTAGGTTTGAATTGCTCAAAGTGTATTTTGTTCTGGCCTTGAATGAAGACCATGTTCTGCTCCCCAGTCCTTCCCTTCCTGTCTCTTAAGCATCATGCCCTGCTGCTGTGGCGATCTGTGGGAGCCTGGAGGTGAGTGTGGCTGCACAAAAGTAACATGACTGTCATTTTCCCAGAAGTGATGGGATGGTCTTCAGATTTGCCTGTACTCTTCAGCAAGTCCATAAGCTTTTGTCACAAACCACCCATGAAGAACAAAGAGAACTCAAGTGCTCCTATGGCATCTTGGACAGAGGGGCTGGCACTGGGAGCTCTGCATGCCCTTCCCAGGAGAGCTGTCCACTAATAAAATTTCCTCATGGAGGGCGTAAGCCTTCCTGTTGCTTTTGGCTGTTCTGATCCTCAGAAAGGTGATTCTTGGTCTCTTTTGCATGTTACTTATTGCTTGGGACCTTACATATGATTATTTTTTGATACAGACTAACCAAATCTGTGCTACAACATGCAATAGAAAAAGAAGCCCTTCTTGACCTTGATATGAAGGGCTAAAAATGGACAGTGACAGTTTGCTCAAGTAGGGTGGGGCTGGCATGAATAAATATTTGAATTCCCCTGGAAGTCAATGGCAGAGAGAATGAAAAAGAATCTCACCAGATGATTGTGTAAAGATCATCTCTGATTTAGTTGTATTTACATGAAGCCTTGCTCCAGTGAAATAATGCTCTAGGACTTCTTCAGGCATTGAACAGAGATTTGTGTTTTACTGAGATAAAGCAGGATGTCATCTGTGAAAAGAGCAATTTATGTCCTTTGTCATGGATTGTGATGCCTCAAATCTCTGGAGACTTTCTGAGAGCTATTGTTAGCGGTTCAGTGGACAGAGCAATCAGAGGAGGTGACAAAGGACACACTTGCCTTCTGCATCTCTAAGGGAAAAGTCATTCAAATAAAGGAGTCTCCGAGAGTCATTCAAATAAATGAATGCACACCCTCTAGCTTTCTGCAGGCTTAATGAACCTTATTCACCAGAAGCAGAGCCTTGTTGTCAAGCCTCTGTCTTGAGAGGGAGAAGGAGAATGTTGAAGGAGGTTGGTCCATCGGTTTTGTTTTCTCTGAAGAAGCTAAAAGAAAATTTTCTGCCCTTGCCTGGGACTGTGCAAGCCACACACTCCTGGGGGTGCAGCAACCTACTTGCTCTGCTGGTTCAGGCTTTTCTGTTTTTCCTGGGATTCTGATTTGATTTCAAACAAACATTTGCTTCTCTGCTGAAATATGGGTTTCATGAAGTCCTGAGGCAATTATGATTTTAGTAGAGCCTCTTCACTTCTTCATTACATCTCTGTCATATATTTTATATGAATTGAGCAACTTTGTGCATAAAATGATTTCAAAAGCTGTCAAGTTCCAGAAGTGTCTAAATTGTTATGTGGATTGGAAGCCATATCACATGCTTGTGGGTTCTTTGTTTTGTGGGTTGGTTTTTTTTGGTTGTGGGATGTTTGTTTGTTTGTTTGTTTGTTTATTAGGTTTGTTTTGGGTTTTTTTGATTTTTTTTTTTTAAGTTTACATTCTCCTCCCTAAGATAAGAGACAGGAAAGCAAAGCAGCTACTCAGCTTCAGGCATTGAGTCATTCACAGAGCCTTTGATATGCAGCCCCCTTGCCTCTATGTACAGTCAGGTGCTCACATAACTCTCCCTAACTGTAGGAAACAAAAAGGAAAATGTTAATTTTGGTAATATTTATCACAATCACTTTTCAAGAGCAAGAGACAAACTATCAGTCTGTTGAGAAATGTGGCCTTTTAATAGTCAACTAGGATCATCCATTTGTGTGAATTACAAAAATCTTAGGAAGATAAAGTAGGGTAAAACTTTATAAAGGGGTATATATCCAGCAGAGATGATGACTGAAGGCCTTGGAATCTGAAGAAATGCCAATTCATCAAAGTTTTCTTTTTTTATCTCTTCATTTTGCGGATTTCATGGAAATAATTGAGTTTTCTACTATTGGCCCAAGAGTCTGATAAAGGCATGATTTAAAAGAAGGAGTTTATTAAATATCTCACCATTTAATATCTAGATAATTTTGTCCTATAAAATCCTATGCAGCAAGTAATTTAAATTGGTACCCTATTTACGGCAGACAAAACTGCTCACTACCATCTGCTTCGCAGTTCTAATAGATGAAGTGTTAACTGCGTGTTGCATGAAATTCATTGCGACTAGGTTAATTAAATGGCTGTGCTTCACTTCCTGCACTCTGGTAATAAGATGACAACCTCATCTGAATTTATTAACCCTTGCCACTTCCAGTACTATTATCACCCACTCAACCACCTTTGGTCAACAGAAATGAAATAAATCACAATAACAGGAGACATAACCATATTGGCTAACAAAATAGGTATTGATTAGCATCTTCTATAGCAAATATGTCAATCTGGTTGGATTTTATCTTCACAAAGGTCATTGAGATCTGTTGGAGTATTAGTAATAGAAGTAAATGATGATGTAGTAGGTTATTGGAGAACACCCAAAATCTAATCTTTGCCACTAAACAGCCTAAATGACAGCTTCACCACAGGAAGCTGGAGAGGCCTTTGAAGTATTCAGCTTTCTATTCGAGAAAGCAGACATTAAATACCCTTCTACAGCAAAGGACTTCACAGGGGGCTGAAAGCCAAACCTCTGAGTGTCCCTCCAGCCAGAGGCATTTCTGTCCTCTCCAAAGAGGGAGCACAGGGTAAATTGCTCCATCTGGGTCTGTGCCCCAGGCAGCCCAGCATTGGTACAAGCCTTAGTGACAGCAGACACAAACACACTTCTTAGCTACAGACACGGCAATGCAAACTATTCACAGATGGGACTGGACAGGCGCATGGTGAAGAAGGACTGGACAGAGGCATCCCCAGGTGCCAGCTCTTGAAGTCAGCCTCTTCTCCATCAATTCCACTCTTTAAATGTTTAAAAAAGTTCATTTTAGGCAAGTACATACAAAATCCACTTGTTGCTTGGTGCTACTGAGATTTGCCAGGAGGGATCAACACTGTGCATCAAAGCCATCTGCCTCTTGCCCATCAGGTGTTGAAGAATTTCTGGATACCAACACTAAAGATCCTTCAAACACCCCTGCCTTCTGGTCATCCCCACTTATCCCATCATTGTACCATGGTTGTAGGTTGTCCTCTCTGCCTTGTCACCCAGTTACTAATTCTGGAAACAGCTCCTCTGTCATGTTCAGCCCCTGAGGTCTAAGAAGGCTCCAGACACTGCCTTTGAGGGTGGTTTTATGTGGTCTAGTGGGGAAAGTCATGTGGCTACCTCCTTCTATGCTTCAAAGTGGTGGGATGTGTTCCAGCTCCAGTTCAGAAGTTCAGCTGTGCCAAACTGGTTCAACCAGTCTATGAATTATAGTGCTGGCACTGGGCTTTTCCTTTCAGGGATGTAGATACGATTTATTTTAAAAAACAACAGAAAGGTTTTCATTTACACAGAGATAGTTGTAGTTAGAAATAAATTCATAGAATAAAGCAGAATTCATAACTCTATACACAATATCTTTCTGAACTTGTCCTAGTAGTCAAGAGGCTGCCAAACTTCTCCCCTTCCCACAACCAGCTCCCAATGCCTGCCCGTGCCCCAGACATGAAGCAAACCAGCAGAATCAAAGCACCTTGCCCTGTATGGTTTCACCTGTACTGGGAATTAGAAGATCAGCTGATTAATTTCCTAGATGCTGTAAGTCTGATCGCAGCATCAGCAACAGTGCAAACAGATTCACCAAAAAGCCCCTGTCCCTGCCCAGAGCAGGAGGAGCAATAGCAAAGCTCCATCAGGCAGTGGGCAAGACAGACGGTGTAGCTGGAATTGAATGAAACCGTTACTGTGGATGTGATCTACTTGTGACTAGGAATGGAGAAGACATAGTTAACCACTACCTCTGAATATTCAGACTTCCAACCATTTATTTTGCCTGTTTATTCTTATCATTGAATGTTAAATTATTTAAAACCAGTCAATGATTATTATGAAAAATAGCCTATTTATCAATCTTTGCCTTTTGGTATTTATTTAGACTCCAGTTTTTATCAGGATACGTTCTTAGATATGAAGTTGCCTGAAAGTATTATTGCAGTGTTGTTCAGTTTTCAGTTCTGCTCAAAGAAACTCTTACCTTGTACAAGGAAGTAACATTTCAGTCAATTACTACCCATGTGCTTTAAAAGACTTGGTATAAAACTGCTGTAGATTCCAGAATCACTTTTCTGTTATGGTTCTCCCTATACAGTCCCTCTACACAGTGCTCAAATGCTGCTAAACGTGCACTGTGTTCTTGTGCAAAATGTGCATGTTAGACAGATGGTGTCATTCTAACCCAGATTTAACCTTAAGGGTGAAATTTCGTGCTCAGTGGAAGGCCCACGCACTAGCTGAAGCTGTTATAAACCCTATTTTGAGAGAATATATAGGAAATGGCCTCTATGGGGTTTGTGTGATTCTCCTGCAAGAGAGGTGGATGGTTTTTCACCATGATCATTTCCTTACGGAATTGTGAAACACAGGCAAAATGTCAAATGTTTGTCTCATCTTTGGGTGCACTTTGTTGATTAGGGCAGAAAATGTACATCTTCCCTGATTAAATGTTAACATCTCCACGCATTTTCACAGTGTTGAAATATTTTCCATCTCAGAGGCAGCCAGTCAATTTGCTGGGATACAGCCTCACATCTTCACTGGGGTGTGGATGGGGGGCTTCTTTTGACAGTGTGGCACTCTGCTCTTGCTAAAACATTGCCACCATATCAGTTAAATTATAATACCTCTTTTAATACCTCTTTTTATAATACCTCTTTTTTTTTTTTCCCCCCTCAGGCTAGACACAACATTCTGGATGATACACGGTTTGCATCTCCCACTGTTACTGGCAAGTTCAATACAGCAGAAAGAAACAATTCAGTGGGAAGAAAATAGAAAATGAGATGCTCAGAGGCCCGGAACTTGACCTTGAGGGTTCCTGGTCTAAAAACTACAGATGTGGGATGTGAATTGATGCAGGAGCACGTGGAAGCTGTGTGTGTTCTAGCAACATCTTGACCCTATAATTTCATGTCCTGAAGATAATGGGGCATTTACCAAATGCTCCCCTTTGTGGCTTCATGTCCACAGGAGGACACCCAGGGCAGGGAGATGAGATATTGTCTAGACCCTCAGGATGGGTGAGTGAAGGGTAGCTCCCTGTATCACTATGCTGCAAACTCGCCTCAGTGACAACAAATTGAATGAACCAGGCAGTTTTAATTCAGTTAGGAATAATTAAGGAATGATTACCTTTGAGGAGCAAATAGTGGGTGATTAGTGCATTCATCAAAACCTTCATCGACTGGTTCAAGTTCCTGGTCTGAATCAGGCCAGGAGAAAATAGATAAAATTCCTATTTGCTCTTTATCTGTCCACAAGCTCTGGGCAAATTGCAACATCAGGGTGTTATGAACCCGAAGCTAAAGCAGATGGAAAGGAAATGAAACTCTGAGACAGTGAAATCTATTAAAACGAGAGATGTGGAGACACCATCCAAACCTCTTCCTGTCATTACCCACCCAGGCAGTCCCAGCACCTGCTTTCTGCTGCAATTGAGTGGCACATGACTGAACAAAGCACTTTAGGTATGGAGGATAAAATCTCAAGCAACGAACACACAGAGCTTTTGCTGAAAGTCCTGTAAGAGATCCAGTGATCCACAGCAGAAGCAAGTTATGGCCAGAACATTGACCCGGAGCTCTTCTCTATGATGATTTCTTTTTAAAGAAAACAAAACGTCATCCTCCCCCCACTCCCTCTGCTGGTAGATGGATTCTTCCTGCTTGTTTTTCAGCTCAGCTCGTAGCTTTCATAGTTAAAGCAAACTCTGTGCTGTGCTACTTGAGAATGTCTTCTCACCAGCTCTGGGGCCAGCAGGCTCCCTGCTGTTGGCAGCCTTCTCTCTCACCAGCACGCTCAGTTGTTTGAAGGACAAGCTGATCTTTTATTTATATTTAACACAAGATGAAGAAGTTTAGTACCTGTGTTAAGCAAAAACTCCACAGCTTTAACTGTCGAACAACCACAGTTTCTTCAGAAGGCGAGCAATGTAATAGCCCTTCACATTGCAATGAGACAGGTAATTCGGCA
>JANHFX010003372.1:0-47500 GCA_027560015.1 Chloroceryle amazona | reverse complement strand
CACTGAAAATAGCAACAACAATAAAAATAAGCTTTTTGTAGCAGACATATTCCATCTTCACTATTTTGCTACCTTTGGTAAATTACTGGGGCAGATCTTGAAGTTAAAAACCCATGTTTAGAAATAAGTGCACGCTTCACCCACTAAATATAGCAGCAGACTGTGTGCCCCTACGCAAAAACATTCTCATATCTAGTTTTAACTTTACATATAAAAATAACTTGGAGAAAATAGAAAAAAACATTTTATTTTAACATGAAAATATCACAAAAATTAGTAAGCCTGAGATGTAGGGTTTTGGTGAAAAACAAGAGGCTTGTAGTGTTTTGGCTGCTGATAAAGATGCATGTATTGATAGCTGGGGTGAAAAGCAGAAGAATGCACTTATTTCTTCTGCATGTCAGTATCTTCAAACACAGTAAGCCACATGCACCCTTCTTTCCTTATGTAGATGCTGGTTCACCATGTTTAATTCCAGCGGAAGTGGATCTGACGTGGGCGGTCAGCCCCCTCCTTTACCAATGGCTTATGGAATTCACGTCCTGCACGAGAGTGGATATTTGCCCAACAAAACTCACAGTAATACTGCAGGCAAGTGACATTGGCACAAAAGAAAGGAGCAAACTTTCCACCGCATCGTGCACCCTGGCATTCGTCACACATCTGGTCATCCAACACATATGGCTTTACCTCCACCTGTTGGAGTAAACCAGAAACAGTTCTAGTTAATACCTATTCCTAGTTGAAGTTATCTGAGGGTATTCACGTTTTTTTTTCCAGTTTAAAAACAACCCACAAAAGTCTGGAATCAGACATATTAACACCTGTATCTAACTCACTCATCACTTTATTAATCTACCATTTCTCAGCTACAGATCTGTCTGTACAGTAAACAGAACACTTCATGGCAGACCTTTAAGAAGTACACTATCTATGTAATAAATAGCTACACCAAAACCTCCTATTAATTTATTCTGGAAAGATCTTCTTGGCAAATGATGATACGGAAGAAGTATGTGTAGAAAACAGGCGAACAAGCCCAAAAGACTCAAGTAAATCAACTTCCAAACGTTCCAAAACTTTCGACATCGAAATCTATACTGTTTAGCAAAAAATAACTGAACATACAAGAATGTAACCATTTATACATTAACCTCTTCTAAAAAGTAAGTCTCTGCACGCACTACTTTCGTGTGCAAATTAAAAGCACTTCCTGCAGGCTGACACACAGGTCTTTTAGCACTCCTGTTCCCTGTCAATTCACTAAAATTTCTAAAATATGATCAAACTTAGAGCTACAGATTTTGGTCATTTTTGTGGCTTTCAGCTGTACAGTATTTCTGACAATATTTTTCAAGTATACAGACTACTAGAAACACCTGTCTTACACAGCTTCTTTGTCCAAAACTCATCTGACTGCCAGAATGGAAAAGTGGCAGGAGTCCAGTGGTAAATTTGCATTATGTCTTTGCGTAAATGAACTGTTAGAGACTGGGATCAGACAGGAAGTAGTACTTCTTAACACAAAATGAGTTGACTCCATCATTAAGGAATATACTGTTGTCTTCCACACTTTCCTCACTTTTGAAGATGTGGCAAAGATACTATTACCTGAGAAGAATGCTACATACAGACCTTGACTTTTTGTACTATACTCAGACAGTATATTTGAAATAGTAATTTCAAAATTTTATTTGCTTTCCTTTCTGTCTCCAGAGGAAAAATTTACACCTACAGCTACCCATCCCAAAGTTTTACAGCAGAATAGTCTTTGTGTTCTTAAGCTTCAGAAGTAGAGGCCATACTTGACGTGTTAAACACATCTATGTTTGAGATAGAGTATGTTTCTTCCAGTGATCTATATTCAGTACAAGCTCTACTACTTATTTCACTACAACGACCTGCCTCATCACAAATTACACTCAAGCTTTCCAATAAACAGGTACCGTATGCAGTAACTGTCTGTGTCATTCAAAACTACTGAAAGCATGAAGCAGCATATATTTCAAGCTTCAGTGCATTAGCGCACGAAGATCAGTATGAGGATGACTTCAAATGTATTAGAGAAACACTTTTGGCCATGGAAGTACCACATGAAGTGCATTCAGACTGCTGGCATACGGAAGTTAACACTGAGGAATTGTTTGCAGCTGAAACTCTGAACAAGTTTCAAGGAAATTTTTGGAGCTGAGCTTTCATATATGATAAAACAGGATGAGGAGCACTCTACTGAAGAAAAACATCTGCTAGAGAAACTAAGCATATCTACAACTAAAAAGAACTGGAGAGAAGCTGCAGAGTACTTAGGTAAGGAAGAAGTTAAGATCACAGACAACGTTGTTAAGTAACTGTGACACTAAGATTTCCATTTAAGATAGGCAAAGGTATTGTGCAAAAAAATAAATGCTATAAATACGCTGAAGGATGAACAGGTGACCTGCAAAATGTAGCAATAAAAAAAAAATTCTACACTGACAAAACTGGTTATTAAAAGAATGACCTACAGAACCTGGATGTAACTGGTATAGAATGGCTATGCTAAAGTAAGAGATAGGAGAACTCTAAGAGTTCACTGAAATATGTAATATACTGCTTTATTGGGCAGCATTGTACACCCATCAGATGAAGGCAGTACCTGAATCTTCCTCATTTACAAAAACAGTGGTTCACATACAAATTGCTGTTCATCTATAAAACAGCAGTAATACTGATTTCAGAATATTTTTAGTGCCTGAAAAGGCATTACTGTATGAACAATATAGAACAAAGAAATATTTCTGAAAATAGCTTTGTTCATACTTTCAGGAACAGTTCAGAATTAGTTTTCCCTAAAAAGAGACTGTTCTCCACAAATAAATGGGTTGTATAAAAATAGATAATCATATAAATAATATGGACTGATAATATGATTTAATTAGAAAAGATGATTAAAAAAATTAAGATTAAAAGCCTCTGAAATAAAGAAGCTCATGAACCCTCCCCACCACAAGACTTAAAGACAAATATATTAAATTACTTTGATTTGGCATTGCTGTATTTTGCTAGTGAAGCACCTCAGCGGTAGCACATTTTCTTAAAAATAATACAAAAATAAAAAAAGGATACTAATAGAAATGCCAAAATTCCAGGTTTAAGAGAATTCTTGAGTCAAAAAAAAATTTTCAAGAATTAGAGACGAAACACTAACAAAGAACACAAGTTATAGCTATCAGACAGAAACCATGAGGATTCAGGTATTTAAATAAAAAAACCTAGATCTTTTTTCCCTCTTCCTTTCCCTCAACCTCTCCAGCCCACAAACACAGCTCTACAGGCACTAATTATACTTCTTTCTTCCTTCTCTTTTTTTTTTTTTTAAAGAGTGATTGAAGAAAATTTATAAAAACAGTAGTCAAACGAAGTCTCATGGATATAATGTACATGTTGAAATCTATTTGGCATAGATTTTTGTGGTTTGTTTCTTCGTGTCCCCCCCGACCAAGTGGCCTGCAGCTCATGCCCAATGTTTTACTGGAAATTTACTACCCATCTCCCTTTAAGTATTTCAGTGTTATGTCACACCAACAAGTTATATGCCTTTCTCTGCGAGCACCAAGCACTGCCATTTTAGAAGCCTGCTCAGCATTCAAAGAGCCCTTAAAATCTCCAGTGACCTATCAAAAAAAAAACCCAAAACCAAAACCCAAACCAACATATCACCCTACCTGGAAGTGAAGCCTTCATAGGTAAGCTTATGCCTTCCTTTCTCTCATGACATCTCATTGCCCATCTGCCATAAACTCCTCTACTGCAAAGGACACTCCCATGCGAAGGAGATGACCAAGATAAAAGTGTTCCCTTGTTTACAGGGTTCAAATACATGTGTCCCACCTTTGAGGGATAGCTAGTTTGGATAGGACCCAACCATCCACCTCTAATTTAAATGTTGGGTCAATTCACAGCCAAATGCACTATAGACGGTTCCTGAAACACACTAAGCTATACCTGATTCTGAAGCTAAATGACTCATTTTGCATTTCTTTAGAGGGAGTTCTCTGTTCTGGTTCTTGATCTCATTTTGTCAAAACACTCAAATGCAAGATAATTAATAGTTTTATTTCCTCTCACACAGGAGAAGTGTCAAGGCCATTTTCTTGTTACATGAGCAGCCAAAAGTTAAGAGCTCTTAGGCAAAGTCAGCTGCAAGTCACGAGGATGGGAATCCCACCACTAAGATGTAGCTGTCACATTAGTTCACTACCCACTTTCAGCCCCACTCATCCTCTGGAAAGGACCTTGTTTGCAGATTTCAGGTCACTAGGCAACCAGTATCTGACAGAGAGATAGATGTAAAACTGTATTACTCTATTTGAAAGGAGAGAAGAACATGCTACCTCCCTGCAGCAGACTTTTGTTAACTGTACTACTTTCTTTTTCTCATGTCTTTGATCTGTAGAGGAGACCGGACCTTGAACTGCTTTGCTTACTCAACCCTTCTTCCTCCAAGACCATTTTTAAAAAGAAAAAAAAAATAAATCTATTAATACCAATGACTATCTGCAGCTCTTGATATCAAAACTAATGACACTTAAAACTGACATAATTTAGATGCCAGTTTCCTTTGTTACTCTTATATTTCCAATTAGGAGCAATGAAGTTGACTAGTCTTAATAAAAGTTAGTTTTGCTTTAGGCAGCAATAAGCATCTATAGCAACCAGAAATGTACATTGGTAAATACTAGGAAGTAAGAAGGATAAAGAAGGATAAGACATTTTGGATTTCAGATATTGAGGTTGATTGATTTTCTGAAGTACTAAGTACTAACAATTATGGCTGAAATTCGGGGCAGCTGTAAATGTAAAGCTAATCTGAAACCAGTGAATACTAGAGTTTCCTATGAATAACAGAGGAATTAACACAGTATTTGGTTTCATTAGAACAAAGGGGAGAAAAAGATTTTCAATCCTTTTGCCCATACAGAACAAACCCAGGAACTCCAGAATGGAAAGAACATACAGTTTGACGTATGTCCAAAGAACAAACTGCTGCTCTGTGGAATGCATGTTGTTTGTTTGGAGGCATTCATCATTTAACTCTTGGAGTTACAAGAATACTAAAAGAAATGTAGAAACTGGCATGAAAGCGAAATCAAAGGCAATGTTACCACACCCTGAAAAGTTCCTGTATATATCAGCACTCTTGTATTTATTTAATTTCTGTGTAACTTACTCGTTTATCAATATCGCCATGCTGAAGTTGAACAAACCGAGCACTGATGGCAGCAATATAACTCTGCTGATTGGAAAAAGCAACACGGCCAGCACCTTTTGGGTATTTCAGCTCAGGGTCAGTATCAATTCCTGCGTAACAAACTCCACCATAGAGACGGTCCATGATCATGGCCAATTCCACTATTAAGAAACAAAATAATATTCATCTAAACTGTTCTTACAGTACAAAGTTGATATAATATTCTTGTATTTAAAAATACTACAAAACTTTATTTTAATTAATTTTGCAACAGCTGATGTAATACTAAGAATAGGCAATATAAAAACATATTAAGTCAGCTAAGAAATACTCAGCAGACAGATTTTTCACGCTGTGTGTACATACATCCAAGGAACAATGGAATTGTAAGCCCTTGCAGGCCTTGATAACCTGGAACTCCAGGGAAGTTTTCTTCAGGGGATTACAGCAAAAGGCTTTTTGGGCAAGCATGGAATGTAAGCTGTATAAAATAGATTTACATGCCACAGATTCCTTGGTATATGTTCCATATTCTTTGGCTATCCTGATGCTCTATGTCCTGCTTAAATTTAAAGATGTAGTCCGCATCTTTTCATCAGTCACACAGAGCTTGATTATCTCTACAAGTGCTACACTTACCACAGATACTAAAGTTCATAGAAATAAACATCTTGGATTTTACAGATCAAGCATTTTAGTAATCCTCTAGTAATATTCTATACTGAATGCAGTTTTGCAATTAATTTAGGTAGAAAATACTAATTTTCCCAGAATTAGTATCCTCTGTATTAGGGCATAAATGTGTCAGTGGTCACCGATGTTCAGCAGTTGCTTGAAAAGTCTCCTACAGTTTTACTGCTTTTATCAAGTCATGATTCTTATTTCACAGTGCCATAGAAGTTTCATTTTCACATATACAGAGCATCCATTAAATTTATCAGAAGACAGTCATCTGGAGCGTTCGGACTGAATTTTAAGAAAAATTAATCTGCAGTTGGAACATAAATACACAAACTGTGTTTATACTCATTTACAGAGCATGTACTATAGTGAAAAGTACAGTCTTTAAAATAAAAGAAAATCTCGACCATTGCAGGCCCAAGACAGAAAAAAAAGAGTAAGATTTTTTTATACACCAAATCACTTCTTCATTCTCCTACATCTTCCATCTGAAAGCCCATCTTTCTGTAAACCTAAATTTATTAAAGTATGGAAGACTAACAAAAGCAAGGAATTATTCTAATAGAAAATGGGATTTGAACCACTGTATGTTATGCTTCTACTTCCAAGATTCACTTCAACCTACTTACTAGAAGGCCACCATAAAATGTTGTAAAAGGCCACTGCAGCTAATCTCACAAAGCAGACTATCCAGATTGCAGAACACAGCTACAGAAGCATTTAATTTTTCCTTCATGCACTCTGACAAGAGTCCTGCAATATCATATAGTGTTGCACCATACAAACTGTGCTAGCTCTCTGAATCTCTTCCTTTTTACTCTATTCCAACCCCTTCCAGCACTTCTCCATCACCTGTGGTTTTGCTTTGTTTATATCAGCAAGAGTAACTGCAGCCTGGTAACAGCAGTAGAGTGGCTGATGTACAATGACAAGCAAGTACAAATAGAGCTCCACATACTCATAGAGCATGGCAGAGAGGCTTTCATAGCATAATTTTAAAAACAAACTCTTTCATGACATTGTTTACACTACAGTTTTGCTAATATGATCAAAATCTTTTCTACAGCATCTAAGTTTCCAGTAAATCTCTACAATGAACAGTGGTTTATGGTGAAAGCCAGATGAAAACACTTACTAGAGAAATGTAAGAATACACGAATGTTGTACTGTGTTTATAACTATCATGACAGTCTTCTAGTTTTCATATGTATCTTTATCCATAGATAGCTATACAAAAGTACACAAAAGTACACATGGTTCAAATTATTTCAAATAATCTCCCACTTCTAAAAATAGCTACAGATTATACTCACCAGCTCTTAATGGTCTAGGGACCCCTCCAACAAAAATTGTTTTTCGAGGATCAAGTGGCTGGGAACCATCCATCACAAAGTCACTATCGCTTAGATTCCAGGGACGGATCTGAACCTATTAAAGTGGGAAAGGAAACAGCATGCTACTTCAAGTTTCACTACATTGTGGATATACGTTCATCAGCCTAAACAATCATAACCCCATTAGCTCAGCGTGCCTAGGTGCTCTGTTTTAATCCTATTAATTCAAAATACAACAATTTTAAAATCATCCAACTGTTCCAGATGTTGAGCTCTGCCAACAGTGGTTTGCTTTTGATTATTTTCACCATCATAATTTCAAATGCAGCTTTAGACAGATGGCGGCTATAGCCTGCAGGCCATCTACCATTCACTTACTGGCTTGTCCTTGATAGTAGGGCTGGAAACACACAGATAGAGCTTTCCGTCTTCTTCAATGCAGGCATCGATCAGGGCCTGAACAGAACTCTCTTCTTGGAACAGGAGGAACGCATAACCTGGAAAAACAGCCAAATCAACTGATAGTTTTTCTCTTGTCTTTATTGTTCATAATCATCTTTGTCAGTGATTTTTCTATACATATGTGTTTACTCCCAAAGTAAAAGAAAGTCAAACCAGTTCTTTTTTATTAGTCATCCTTCTTGACTATGTACTACCTTGTCCATCAACAAGATCAGCAGAACTTCTATCCGTGAAATAATGGTCAAAAGATAACCACCAAGTAAAAGCAAACATGTCTACTCTGTCCTGTACTGGCAGTCTAGGCTAATCACAATTCATTGGCAGCAATGGACATTATACAATGAAAATCCGACTTGGCACAAAGGACTAATCTCTATTCTAGAGATTAGATCAAAGTACTTTGTTACGTAAGTGACCCAGCAAACATCCCAAACACTATAAAAATAGGAATTAAAATGCTTTTTTAATGCTACAGTAAAAACAGCCAGTCAGACAGGCAAAGAACCTGAAATCTTAAAATACCTCAACAGTTACAATATCATGATCTATCTATACAAGATTTGTTGACAGGTGCTCAATAGTACAATTAGGGTTGTAGTCTAAAATGAACTTTTAAAGGACCATAAATCCACATTTCTTTCTGAGTTTACTACCAAGTGTGGAATTTTCACACAAAGTTATGTTTATTACTTCGGTGGAAAAATAAATTCTGAAGCAGCTGCACTGGAGTGGGCTTGGCAAGAGGGAGCACGGCTGCTTTACCAAGCCTTTTGGAAATGACACTGTATTTCTGAGAGAAGCGAGTTAACCACTGGCAATTTCTTATTGTAAACAGACTGTGTAGGTCATCAAGGCAGAGATGGTAAGGTGCGTCTTGAAAAGCATTAAAAGAATCAATGTGTTAAGAAGAATGTAAGATTTGAGAAACAAATGCAAAACTGAGTTTAGATACATGGAAACAAATGTAGAATTTAAAGAAAAAGCTGTAAGGCTTACACTGGTCTTTCCAATACCTTGTACCTCATTTCTTACCCCTCATACTGTGGTCTTAGCTACCTAGAATGGACACATGACAAGTTTTTATGTACTCTATATTTTTATGTAATTCTTACTTATTTTCTTAAAAAATATGCTTCAGTGAATCTCTGGGCTTGGACTGGAGGATTTCCTTGTGAAGTCCATTCTTCACTGCTGAACAATATTTTTTTAGTGACACCCTGTTTAACTTAAGCTTAATTAGTAATTTATTTAGATTCAAAAGTCTGTTTTAATGGGGTATCTTTCAGTATTTATCTTTGAATTCAAAATCCATATTATTACCCATGCAAAACTCACTCACTGAATTAGGGCATGTGCAGACTGGCATGGGTGAGACCAGACCTGTGGAACTGTCCTCACTCATGTGGATTCCAGGTACACACATTTCTGTTTGAATGGAGATCTCAGTACAAGAATCATGGAAGTGCAAAAACTTGATTAGTTAAAGGGAGGGCTGAATGCACATGATATCGACTAAGGGATCAAACATACAAAGTAAGACCCAAAGCCAGAAGTAAAATATTTGACAGATGCTGGGCTTCCATCCATTCTTATTCAAAAGCAAATCAAGGATACTGATGTATAGCTCTTGAAAGAAAGACAGTCAGTATTTCCACATGACTGCCCACCTGTATGTCTGAAGCTATTAATATGCTTAACTGTGGCAGCTTGTAAAAGATAGACATTTCAAATACGAGAACTTGAAGGAACAATCAGGATTAAGATAGTGTACCTCACCTGAAATAAAAGGAAAGCAATACCAAAACTATACATTAATACTGCTTTCTCAACATTATTTGCAAAATGCACTCATCCCCCTTATTTTAAGCATCAGACAGGCTCGTTTCATGAGCTTAGCTGTACTTCTCCTGCTCTGAAGACAGAAAAAGTTAGGGTACAGTCTGTACTACGAAACTGGTCTGGCTGTAGTTTTGCTCCACAGATCTAGTCTCTCAATGATTTATAACGCATTTTAGTTTGCTTCCTAAATCTAACATGGAGGAAAATAATCAGTTCTCTTGAAGAAAAATGGCTAGAGAAGATAATTTTCTCAGGTCCTCTATTTTATAGCCACATACAGAGAGAGCAGCCCCTTCCACAGAATGCTAGACTAGCACAGTCTTACATAGAAACCACTCTCCATTATTTGTCCTGAACCAGGGTGCGTTTCCTGGCACAAATCAATGATACTTTGCCATAGACTTCTCCAAGGAACACTAGTTACACAGACAACCAGCTATATTCATTAGCTAAAAAGCGCTTGCAAAGGGAAATTACACTCCTATCTTAGGTATTTCATTTAGACGTAAATTAGGGCTCCTCTTGTTACTACAGCTATCACATGCCAACAATTGTATGGCACAAATTTTATTCTTATACCTTTCTGCTTTCTCAATATATGCTTTCTCTGGATTATTTTTCACCTCGGCATCCGTAACTCGTGAACTATTGTGGATGTTTAACATCTGCAAAGCTAGTGTGATAGTGGTAAGTCATGTGCATAAGCATGATGAAAAATTTGAAGTGCCTAACTAGTCTTTTTGGAGTAGTAAATGGTGGGGAGGTAGGGTAAAGAGTAGGAGGTGTTTACTACAACATAGCTTAGCTCCCTAGTTTCTTGGGTTTTTTTTCTGTACCTCATCAGACATTTAACAGCTTCACACCCAATAGCAATGCAAGTCTGTTTACAATAAAAAAAGCAAAGCTACCCTGGTTTCTTTGAAGGAAGTTGCCTCATACCTTTGGGTCATATCTACACCAACGGCAGCTAGTCATGATCAGACATCATTTGCCCAGAGACAAAGCTTGCATGGTTTGTACGTATTTCACAAGGTGAAAAGTATTAGATGAAACAGTCTTATAAAAAAATTATTATTCATGTGCACCTCTACCAGAATTTACACCCCCATGTAATGTTTAGGTAGCCCCTGTTGGTGTTTATCACTTGACTGGAATTATTACTAATACTCCTGTTTCCAAAGGCAACCAGTGTGATTGACTTTGATAATATGTGTCCTCAGGAAATTAGCTCAAATAATAAACAAATCTTTCTGGAGATGATAATTTGGTTTAGAACTACATTCTCTGATATCTAAAGATACTGTCCTGGTTGTAGCCATCCTTAGCCTAAGCCGACATCTCTCTTAATGAAACAAGACCAAGAAATTAAGTATTTTTTTCTTTTTAATGTATTGGGTCAGCCCTGAAAACAGAAAGCCCATCGGGTAAGTCTGAAAAGTCCTAGCTGTATTACCAAATTAAACCTTTTCTTTTTTTCTATTTATTACATAAGGAAGAAATCAAAAGTAAGGCATTTTAAACAAGAGTCACACTGGTAGCTAACACAATTTTCTGAGCAATGTGTAATTTATTTCATAGTAGCATGGATGTTTGCCATATGGAGAATGACCGCTTCTTCTATGCGTGCTCTGTATAGAAATCAGAAAGCAGCTTCAAGTTCTAACTCCAGTTAACAACTATTGCTAATGGCTTAAGCGAAAGAGTCAAGAAAAATCAATGCAAGCCAGCATGGACAGACCATGCCAGTCAGTAAAACTGTGTTTTGTTTTGGGGTTGGGTCCTCTACTGTCATGACAGACTCTCCCCAGAGGAGGCTAAATGGCCTCAGTGCTGTGCAATTCTTCCCCACAAAATGCTGTGGTTTAGCATAAATCAGAAAGAATCAGTGTAAACTGCAGGTTGATACAGACAATGAATCTACCTTTGATGATGGGAATAATTCACATTTGAGGACACACAACATTTAATCTATTCCTCTTTAAAGATATCTCCATATTAATTAAATTTAATCTTTACAACATAAATCTTTCCTTTGTTCAGTTTAGTCATCTTTAATGGAGAATTAACTCCAAAATACACTTGAAGTGAAAAAACGCAGGCTGATGCAATTGTAATGTAGCTATTAGCTGAGGCACTTTGAGTAGGGGGGTAGCAGGATTCACTTCAAGACCCAGAGACTTATTTCCATTTTTCTGGTTACTGCATTTAATCTACTGTAGCACAGAGGTCTAGTTCATGTAGTCAATGGTGACTGGAGGGTTACTCAGTTGACCAAGAGGGACATAGAGGTGTCCAGCACCATTTATCCTCTACAGGACTTTGCCTAATCTTCAACAAGTGCTCTGGAATGGTGTGGGGCTCGATGAGGTGCTACGCCACATTTGTGAGACCTGTGTAAATCTTATAGATATCCTCAGTTTAGGCAAATGAATCAAGCTCAATGTGCTTATGTTACGGTGACCTGAATAGCCCTCTATACCTCACTGCCTGTACTGGACAGATTCTTATTGATTAAAGGAAGCTTAGATGCTAATCACACATGAAGACACCTATAGTTACTTTCCTGAATCCAGAGATCAGTACTACCTAGTGTGATCAAACAAGCTGGTAATACATTAAACAGACATTGAATGGGCCTGGGGTTTTGCTTCTTGAACTAGCAACAGAACATTTTCAACCTGATTTTTTTCAGTCAGTTCAAAATTAACAGTTAATGACTTTGAATAAGTGAAGCTACTGCACAACTTCTGTAATAGAAGGCAAGAGAAACACCCAGACAATTAGAAAAGGTTGGAGATACTGTCCTGTTTAAATCAGATTATCCTCTATTTGATATCAACTATAAATATTACAGAGCACACAGACAACTGGGCATATTTTGAAAGGCCTTCTTTGGATTTGCATACCCTCAGGACACCACTTCTTAGAGAACTTAGTTATCATAAGGAGTCCTCACCTCAGCAAGATGCTTTGGACACGTGTCCTGTTTCATAAATAAGCATATTTGCCAAATATGTAATAACAAGAGTTATGATAAACAGTGGCAAGTCAGAAAGGAAGGAATTCTCCATTCCAGTTGGCAGATCACTTACAGACTTTTATTCTGTTGAGGTCAAAAGTACATTGTTTTCTGCTTCAGAACAAGAGATTCCTTGTAAGATTTGTGTGAAGTTTTTAAAATTTGTATTTTCTTTGGGCCTAATTGTGTGGCGAACCAATACAAAATGTAATTAGTTAACAAGCAGTTGGTGTTTCTCAGGAGGCAGCCAGTCTTGATGGATCAGAACATGTTTTGCATTTCTACAAGTAAGGAAATACTTCTTATGAACTTGGCCTTCCCTCAGGACTTTCTGTAAGCAGAAGGAAGCACAGCCTGGAAAATCGAATAAGAGGAAAAAACAACCAAAAACCGCAGGCTGTATCACTTCACCACAGAGAAGACTATTGTGTATATCAGTCCAGAAGTGGAGAATTCTGAGATGTCTTTGGAAAGTAATACTATGTCAAATCTCTATGAAGAGTAACAAATTAAAAATTAGAGATTAAAAGTAAAAAACCCCAAACAAATCCTTGGGCTAATAACAGCATATATTTCTAATTTCTAATCAATCTCAAATTTCTAACTACTGATGAGTCTGAAAGCTTTCTTAACATTTAGCCTATCTTTAGCAGTTCCAGACATCTTATTAAATGGATGTACACACAGTTCTTGCTTGCACATGTGAGACAAATTTTTAAGAAATTCTTCTACAAAATAATCATTGTCACACTGAAAAAACAGATATAAATACAGTAATTAATAGTAGTTAATAGTAAAATTTATTTCCATAGCACCTACAAAGAGAAACCTACACTGTATTTTAAATGTGTTAGGCTACATTACAGAACACTCTGAATAATGTAGTAAACTGAAAATTAGAACTAAGTTTTAGGATTGAAGAACAGTAAGTGCTATTAAATTTCAAGTAAGGATCAGCTAATCATGGGAAATCAATGCTTAGCTCACAATTGTTCCTAAATAATAAGATCAACAGACTGAAGTTCTACTGTTTGTGTTCTCTGCTTTTAAAAAGCTCTGCTTACAATACAGATTTTTTTATTATTATGGTATTAATTATAAATATTGCAACTGTATCAAAAAGCTCTTAAATGAGGAAGTCTGGAAATGTATCTTTATGTTGAGGATATATGATACATCAGATGCTGAGACAGGACTATCTCCTCGGAAATGAATACCAGAATCCAGTCCTGTCAGGTAAGAATATATTACATGTTCCCTCTTCTATATATTCATCACACACTCTGTTAGATGAATCTTCCTCAAAGACGAATTTCTACTGGTAATTTATGAAGAAACAGGCACTCCTTAGGAGAATCAAACTTAACTTGACAGTAGCTTTGTGTAAGAGGCTGACAATCAAGAAAGCCAAACTCTCTGTCTTAGAATTTCCATGTAGTGTTCACAAATACTGTTCAAATCCTTTCAATTCCATTTTCCACTCCTTTGAGGACCAGTCTTCCCCAGCATAGAGGGTCACATAAATAACTGAAGAATTAGCTTATAAAGGCACTATACCTACTTCTGTCACTTCCAGGGAAGGAATGAACTGCTGCATTCTCTACAAAATTAATAAACTCTGAATTGCCTTCATATCTGGATCGGGTTTTTGCATTTAATATGTATCAATACATGATTGTACATGCATATTACATGTACATAATTTAATTACTTAACATACAAAGTGTTGGGAAATCCATTCTGTAAGTGGTGATATTAAAAATCTAGTCTAACATCAATACTAAAAATAGGTAAAAATCAGTATTTAATCATTTATCAAAAATAGTAATTAGTGCTTCAATAGAACGTTCACATCTTAAAACTGAAATAAATGTAACATTGATAATCTTGATCAGATACCCAAATGCACCTTTCTGATTCTTGCCTGTAATATCCTACAAAACATTTTAGCTTAGTCTTGAAAATTTGACCAAATTTCAGTTTTGAAAACTGGATAGAAACACAAATACAGAATTTAAGATTAATGCCACCCATAGGTCTTGTAACTACAAAATGCTGATCTAATATACAGGAAATCAGAATATGGAAGTCTTTCAGGAGTCTTTTTGTCTTCTTCAGGAGACAAGCCAACATCCTCAGGTTTTAGATTTGGCATGTAAAGGAACCATGTCTGAACCGGCATTGAAACTGTGCAATTAGCTGTTCACAGGGATTATAAATGACACCCTTTGGAAAAAGATGAGTTTCCCAGAGTAAGATTTGCATGCAGTGACAGGTCAAAATCTTTCAACTCACCTTTTGGTGGAAAATAGGACTTGCTTTCTGCTTTGTGAGGCCAGTCTACTACCAAAGGCCCAAATCGTCTGAAGCTAGCAGTAATTTCATCTAAAACCAAGTATAATAGTTCCAATTAAAATAAATGACATAACAATAAAAAAAGTACTATCAAAGAAAGGTTGATATTTCATGGAGAAAAAAGGAACAAAATTTCCAGCTTTTATGACCAAAAAAAATAGAATAGACACATCTTCTAAAACATTAATATTTACACAATATATTTTTGGTGACTTTAAGCTTGTTGCTTTGTTTTTATTGTTTAATAACAGGAGCATTTCAGATGTGTATGGGCAACTAAAGACAGTGGTGAAAACTGGTGTGGTGCTTCCTAAAATTCAGAATCTGGTCAGAATACAATCGAAACAATTTACTGTTTAGTGATGTACAGTCCAGAGTTATAAATAGACACTCATATAAAAAGTACTGCCACAATTAGCATGCTAACAGTTTCGAGCAGATACCATGCACAGATCAGGCATGTTAACTTAAAACTGCCTGTTCAGATAGTATAACCATGAATGTCCTGTTGCCAGATCTACTATACCCTCTGCACAACTTTGTGATGTCTTTCCATTCCAGTCACTCTTTCCTGTCATTGACTGTAAGAATCTTGGCCAGAAGGAAAAAAATTAAACCACCCTAAATTCTACAAGAGCAGTAATTTAGCAAAACCAAATATGCTCCATTTCTTTAAGGTGCATCCTGCCATCAGCATATAAATAGACAGGAAAAAAAGAAAATATATTTGCATGTGTCTTGGTTAAGGATTTGTATTAAAGGCAACAGCACAAATTTTGAATTTCAACCTGAAGTGCATCAAAAAAATCTTACATATATTAAAATAAATCCCTTAGTAAATTGCCAGAAAGCATCACAATGAAGATGAACCCAAAATACGGTCTTTCCATGTCTGAAAATTAATTAACCAAAGTCAGCTTATTTGGCTTGTAAGTTACTCTAGAATTACCATGAAGTTTGTAAAGTTTACATTGCAAAGCCCGCATGCAATTTACATTTATCTGCACAGGAGAAACATGATGTTAAACAGCATGAATACTTTAAAGCCGCAACTGCATCACATAACAATCTGAGCTTGTGGTACATTCCTTGTTGAATGTATCACAAGAGTGCTCTGCCACTTGACCTTCCTCTGCCTTAGTTTCTCTATTTATGAACAGGAATAATATTAACCTTTCTAAACTACTTCTGAGATCTTGAGGTAATAGTAAAATAGAATTTGAAATTCAATTACAAATGGAAGTTTTCTATGAATAAAGAATAAAGCAGGCATGGATAGAGGACACTATGAAGGGCTAAGATGTATTTGAAAGGCATATGCAAGTTAAGCAGGAACACAAATTCCAGGCATCACATGCCACTCCACAATCTGCAAGTGCAGAATCAGAGACAACTGAACCATCCTAAAACTAAAAAAGCTGGATGACATCAAATGACATTAAGTTCAACATATCCATCAACTCTCATTAAAAATATCTATATACTTACAGCCTTTTACATCACAGCATTATTTTGCTGGGGGGATTGCTTCTACCACTACTACTAAGTTTTTCAAAACCTCTCTTTTACTGTCCCTCAAAACTTAGTTTTCAGGCAGCTCACCTTCATCAATATCTGGTGGAAGACCTCCAACAAACACTTTCCGAGAAAAACGCTCAATTCGTTCTCCATTCTGATGAGCTGAATAGCAGGTAGGTGAATTCAAGACTCCAACTTGATCACTATGACCATCGTCCAGCAAACCATCATCTATTGGGAAGAGGGAAGAACGGCCTTAAAAAGAAAAGATAATAATATACATTAAAATAATTTTGTAGCAGCACATGGTTATGTAATTTCAGGGAATGGGGAAATAGTCTGGAAAGTAAAAATGAAAATACCAAGATATTAGAGATGTACACATTAGTTTAAATAAAGATTAAGAAAATGAAAAATGTATTAAACTTCAAAAAGGAAACTGAAGACTGCAAGCTGATAGCACTGTAAGCATAATACTTCATACTATATTATACTGTAGTTACTCTGCTGCATCTAGCAGGAAAGTAGTAATTTGGTTTTAAATAAAGGGTCTTATTTATGAAGAGATTGTATTAAGGGCTCTAAGTGATTTTCATTAGTGTGCCTTTGGTTCAGCTTCAAGTTAAATTGGTAACTTCCATCTCCTGAATGACTTCCATGTGTCTAAATATCTTATACTTTTAATTAGAAGGAAACAGACAAAACATGTACAGAGTAAGAAATTTCAAACAAGTATGATTCCTATTCTCTTCTCTTTTAAAGGTGTCTGATGCCGATAACATAGGAACAGATCTAATTTCTAAGAGAATTTTAATACATGTGCAAAATGTAATGTGAAAAATGAGTCACAGTGCTTATGTATGCTTCTCACTCTCAAATTTACCAGTATTGGAGGGAAGCCTTGTGGTGGTTCCTAACACATAGCAGTCTGCAATAAGATTATAATTACCCTGAAAAGCAAGTGTAAAATCAAAGAAGTTCACAGCATGGCTTTGCAAATGCAAACTGATGCATAGACGGCAGAGGAAGTGAAAACATGGTAATTCTGTCCCACTTCTCCCCTGTTTTCCCCTATTTCATATTTACAAAATTTAGAGAACTCCAAACCAGACTCAGAAGGCATCTTAGCCTATTTGAACTTTAACTGCTTTAGATTAGCATCATCAAGATTAATGACAGTTTCAAATTCAGAAGTCAGTCTTTTAACTGTAAAAAGGCCTAAAAGAAACTTTTGGGAAGCCAGATAAATACCCCACATCACCATTTCTTCACAAGTGCAAACTTGCCTCTATCTCCCTCACTCATTCTTTTAAAACATTTATCAATTCAAGTGCTTTCCAAACCAAGCAAGCAAACAAAACGAAGGAATCTAGCACACTTTTGGGAAGCAAGTAAATTTTTCATCTTAAAATAGCCAGCTTCTTCCAGATTCACCCACTGCAAATCCATACACAGGAGCAGGAGGTCCCTGAGATCTGAGTCTGCAGTACCTTAGTCAAGAGCCATACTTCAGCCTGTAACCGTTACCCTTTTTCGGGGGAATACTAGCAGGAAAGCCCTCTCAGAACACTTGCAGACACTGTGCTGATCAGCTAGGGCTAAGAGCAGCAGGAAAGCCATTGAATTTGACAATAACACCTGAAAATAAAGTGCTTAAGGACAAGGCTGGAGAACAGACAGCAAACATCACAATCTATGTTGTGATAATGCCTAATGACCATGATTTGGTATCTAAATACATAATAAAAATATAATACATTCAAAAATACTGAATATAAAATCAAGGTGATAGAAAACAACCAAACCTAACAAAATGTCATGAGGATCACAAAATAAAAGCAGGACCACAGGACTCTATTAAGTAACAAAAGACTAACTACAACATCTTTAGGGTGGCATTTAACATTTATGTCTTAAACAGGCATCCCATGGAAAGGAGTACAGCAAATGCAGAAAGCTGTAGCAGGCTCCTCCTCTGCATTAAGAATGGTGATGTGCATGTTCACAAATATGACTAGCAAGGAGCAAATGATGGCATCCTTGCTTGCTCTCATAAGGAAGCATTCAACAGCTAGATAGATCAGTAGAGTGCCTTTAAAAGTGGAAGCATGTAGTTGGTGCTCAATGGGGCAGAAAAGCGAGGAAACCATTGAGAAACAGAAAGTTAACACAGTTGGAAAAAGTGGGAAAATTTGGTAACACCATCAGGAAAGGGGGACATAACAATGGATTTCTGAGTGACTAGTGAATGGTGGAGAAGATGGAGCTGTTACCATAGTGACAGTGAAACCAAAATGTAGCTTAACAAATAAATAAGACCCAAATTGGAAGAACTTGCAGAAACGGCAAAAGTGAAAATTTAAAGAATTTTCACTAACATAGAGTTGTTGTTATTAACATCTAAAATATAAAATTATTGTAATATAGCTAGGTTATCTTCATAAAATACACACAGTTTTTCTCTTTGCCTTTGCAAGTCTCTATACTGCAGAAAAAAGCAAACTTCAGTGTTGGCATTAGAATATTTCCACGACAGCATTGTGTGTGGGGGTTTCAGGCTTTGTTCCATTTCTTACAAAACAACACACAATTTATACTTAAGGAAGGCATCTTTTCAGACCATGAAAACTATGCTTTTGTGTTTCTCTAAAATATCATCTTAGACATTTTCAACTTAGAATAAATACAAGTATATGGGGGGTGTCAAAGAATAATCCTCAGAATAATTTATTTTTTACCTACGGACCAATGTTAAAATCTAAGATCAATGAGACTAAGGATCTCTTCCCAGCACAAATTAAACCATCAGAACATGTTCTGAAGTTATACTGTAGAGATCAGTTTTACTTCAATGAGTACAAAGCACTGTAGCTCCTCAGAGAGCTAATATGACAGAGGATAATGGGTTAACACATTTAGCGTAACATGTGCTCTATGACTCCTAATAGTTTCTTCTCCCTCCTCTTCACTTTTAAATGTTTCTCAGATGACAAGAGCAAAAAGGTAATTTGCTAGGCTTTCACATTTCTCGCAATGACTGTGGATTAAAAGTCCTTTTGAACACTTGTTTCTTTTTGTTTTATGACAGTGAAAAGAATTCAGCAGCATCTGACAGAAACTGTCAAAACATGATTGCACTATTGCATACATTGACACATGATCTAGATCATCATTCCTCTCTACCCAAGGCTACCAAGCAATCAGTTATGAACCCACGCAGAGAGCAAGAGAGATACACAAACTTATGTGTATGTTCTGAATACTGGAAACTATCAAAGATCTTGATGTTTTTGATGCACACTTTACATGGTCTTTTTAACAACCCCAGATCACATCCTCATGTAGTTAAGCCAGTACAGCTTTTCCAAGGTCAGTGGGCATATATATTGGCTCATACTATAAAAATGCTTACTATTTCTAAGAATTGTCAACTAGACTTCTTGATAGGTTTATGAAAGGCTTTTAATTTGTACACTATCACTTCTACAGAAGCAAAAGGTAAGAACTAGCAAACTGTACACTTTTAAAGGGGGAAATGACTGCAAGCAGTAGCCATTAGCATGAACTAAATTATGATTAGAAGTACGGTGCTTTAACTGATTAAAGGATTTTGTAATTCAAACCCTGAAAGGAGATCAATGACTCTAACAATCCAGACTGCACCCCTTCTTCCCTCAATCTTCCCCAAACAAAGACAACAAGCAGATAAGAATTTAAAATCAACAATCTGGATTAATCGTAATGATCAGTAACAGCTCAGTCAGAATTAATTGTACTGTAACAAACAGAAGTGAATTACCTCGTCTTCGCCCATAACTCCTCGCTGCATGCAAACAAAGGACAAACGGTAAAATGTCAAATCACTGTATCATGCCCACATATGAAAATATTTAAGATACGAAGAGCTATGTGGGTAAGAGGCAAGTAAAACAAAACCACATCAGTACTTGCTACTGATAATTGTAGATGACAATGCATTAAACTAAGTCTCACTTAAATAACATACCATTTTCTATGAAACTGATGTTAGCACCAGCTGTAAAGAATAGACTTTAAAATATTTCAATGCATCTTTATACTTGATCTTAACTTCATGTTACTTTAGGATGCACGAATTTTGGTAACTTTGTAATTCATCCTCACAAATGTGATTTGTATCTAACAGAAGTGTCTAAATAAGACACAGTGTACTGAAATTGCAAAAAGGAAAATATTACTTTAAAAAGCACATAGCAAGTGTTACATTAATCACAGAAACATCCTGGTCCATGGAACAGTTTGTACAGTCCTTTGCAGTGACAATACAAATGCTATAAGCCGTGACCTTCTTTTTGCATGAAAAGACCTAGGAGAAAATTAACCGCAAGGTTTTGTTTGAAACAAAAGACTCCTTGTGGTAGCAAACAAAATCAGGGCACAAGTCACAAGAAATAGCATTGTATCAAAAACACTGCACAAAGGCAAAGCAACAATTTCTGTCAGACTGCAAGTAAATCCAAGATTTTCCTAACTTTCGAGTTTTGCAAGATTCTTAAAGAGATCATGCTTATTGCCACAGTTCAGACCATGATACTGCTTGCTGCTCTGTCTGAAGGCTAGGAAACTAAAAATAGACAGATTACTAATACAAAAATTATTAAGCTGTGTGTAATTTCTCAGTTACATTTCCGCAAAGTATTTTCTATTCCCACTTCACAGACTTTGTATCTGAGAAAGATTAATCACTACAGCTTTGTACTTAAATATCCACATAGAAAACATCACTATAAACCACAATGTTATAGCAACATTTATGAACAAAGACTGCTGTGTCTGGGCATTGTTGTTTTGTTTTTACTAGGACTCCATACATACATCTCTCCTAAAGAGCAGCTGTGTTTCTGGGACATTTAAATGTATGCAGCCTCATAAACTCGGTGATTCATAAATGACATTCACTGTTCTGTTCTCCTGGTACCTCCCATTTTCACAGGGTTTTAAAAAATTTTTACGAAGGTTGTTTGGTTTTTTTTTTCCTTTATTGTTGTGATCCCTTCTTACCAGGAAGCCAATGGATTGCTTATAGAATTCTTTTCAGAATTCTCTCTCCTTGTTTTTTCCTCCCTTAAAACTGTTGATTTTTACACAACAGCCACCATATTCCTATCCATCTTGCATTGAAATCACTTTTAAATTTATTTCCTTTCATATGAAAGAATTACTATTGATGAGAACAGTCCTTTGCTTAAAGTTTTTCAGATGCTCCAACTTTCTAATATCAAGAGAAAGCAGAAAAGCCCTCTTTTTGAAAGAGGCCTGGGTATCTTACCAAGTGGAAACACTTAAATTCAGATTTCTTATATTAAAATAGAATCCACAAAAAGAATGTATATTTCTATGTGATTAGTTCCGTCATTAGCTGCTGCAGCATGGGGAGACTGATGTTGAACTTGTTTTCCTGTGAAGTCAGAACTGCGTGTCTTGCAAGCACCTATGGCAGTGCTGCAGCAACGGATGAATCTTCTCTGACTCTTGGTCAAAGTGGCTTCCACACAGCATCAGCAGTAGTGTCACTAAGCCCTCGTCCAATGCCCCATATGACTTGTTTTTTCTTTCACAAATAAAACTAAAGTAACCAGAGAACATTCAAGTCCATAGTAATGACTGCAGTGCCACATTCTCTGAGTAATATATAAATGCATATTCATAAGGATCTTCGGGCACAAGCCTTAGCAATACTTTTTCTTCTCTTCTGCTTCTCCCTGCCCACCAAACCAACTCAGATAATTTATTTTCATAATCAAGACAAGCTGAAATGCATAATAATGTTACAGAACACCAGAACTGTTTTTCTTTGTGCATTTAAAAATAAACAATAATAATTTTAAGGTTAAACACAAAAGCATTATTAAAATGCTAAAACAAAATCCCAGTGCAATTAAACTTAAAAGGGTAGTTGCTGCAGTATTTTTTTTATATATATGGAAATTAAACAATGCACCAAAGTTATCTGTGTATTGCAAAACAATTGAATCCAAGAAAATGGGAAAATAACTGTACTTGATGTTGTTACATTATTTATTTTACTTGGATGTCAAAGGCCCTCCCCTGATATTTATCTGTGTTGTCCATTAAGATTGCAGATTGCTTTGGGCAGGGATTTTCTGACACTCTGCACCTAGAAAAACCTGATCCCATTCTCAGACAATCTGTAGGCTATGTTGAAATAAATGTGATCATTAAGGTCAAAATGTATGGTTTTGTAAAACTTGTTATTTTTTACTATTTTTATCCAGGCTTTAAGACCACTGTTGTTATATTATAGGTAAATTGTAAAAATATGATGTTAAAGGAACCCTATCCTATCTACATGGATCTTCAGTATTTTAATCTCCCCACATTACACAAATACATATCAAAACTTTATTTCAAAGGCTAGACACTACTTGTGAAAACAGTTCCACTGAATCAAAATATTAGTAAATTGTAAGCAATAAGGTGATTATTTCCAAAGATATTAGATTAAATCTGAAATATTTCTCTATTTATTAAAATAACAAGCACATAGCGTTTTACACCTTTCAGAACATGCAGTCTATAAATATAGACTTTATTTACATTTTAGTTATACATTTAGCTATATATAGGTTTTATATATATGGATTTAAGAAATACATCTATGTAATTAGTGGATATGTTTAGATAAATAACTATAGGTGAGCCAGCCCTTTGAGAAAGGAAAATAATTGATTTTCAACCACAAAAAGGTGAGATTGAACTTCTTCCTTCCTGCATTTGTTCAAAGAGTAAGTCATGAAAAAATGCTTTTTGTATCTTTTAGTCTATAAAGCTATCTTAATTAGCCAAAATTAGCTGAAAACTCTGAAGGATTTCAAATGAGTGAGGAAGTACAAGGAGTACATTTTTATTCTAGAATATATAAATTAGGCAACACACAAGAAATATAATGATGCCCAATGAAAATGAAGTTAAATAACATTGAACTTTCCAACATTGAGTGCTGTATATACAACGAAGACCTTCCCTTACAGTTAAAACCTTCTTTTTCTAGACCCTTGAAGTTGCATACTAATAAGTACTAAACATGTCAAAAAAAATTAATACACCCCTTTCTTGCAACTTATATCAGCTCAGAGAGAAATGAGAGGTAAATACTTTTTCTGCATGTTTATCTAACATCAAGACATGATGCTAGCAATGCTATCACACAAACAGTAAATGGACAATTTCCATTTTATTCAGACGCATTTTTCAAATATAAACTGGAGATCAAATATATACATATTTAAATAATTCAACAGAATTCAAAATACTATGTTGAATAACAGGAAACACTACTAGGCAAACCTCCTGTATTTAAGAATAAATATTAAATTTATGATAGAGAAGAAGATAAAATACTATTTGTCACTAACATTTCCAATTTAATGATCAAACACTGACAATGAAGTAATGAAGCCTTTTTCATTAATACTGATTTGCCATTTAAAGAAATCCATAAACAATTACAGAAAAAAATTTCCCAAGAGTCTAGACTAAAGGAGGTAGGTGTCTAAGTCCCATTTCATTCTATTGGATTTCAGTGACTAAATTCTATTAATATTTCTTTAGAAATCATATCTTGATAGATTTTAAGGTTCAAGTAGATTGTTATGACCATTCAAGTTTGGCATGCCTAACAGACTACAGAAACTCATTTAGCAATTCCTGTATAGGAAGTTTAATAACTTCTGTTTGAAGTAAACCATTTTTTTTTCGGAAGCACAACCAGCTATAGTGTCTTTAAGATGGAAAGTCTGATAGTCCCTTGATAAATTAATCAAATGGTAAATTATGCTTTAATAGCCATTAAAAAAAATTTCTATGTATTAAAACTATAAAAGAGGAGGGAACCCTGTAATAGGGAGAAACACCCTACACCTCAACAAATTGGGCTCTTGAATTATTAATTGCTACAGAAAGGTTCGAAGTTGACAGTTAAAGATGTATTCAGGTATATCCATTCCAAACTCTCTTTTTTTGACTTTTAAGAAATAGCAGTCATTAAAAATGCATTGCTTTTTTACATCTTTTGCTGAAACAGATATATAATTATCATATATATAATTTATTAAGACACGTAAATCAGCTTTCCTTTGGCCCACTTCACTTATTTAAATAATGACAACTGTAAATATTAATATTAGGTACAGTTCAGTAAGTACAATTGAAATGAGCTGGAAAATATCTATCATTTAAGAAGAGGAAAAAAAATAGATAAAAAATAAGTTTTAATAGCAGCACTTAGTTTTAAAAGGAATTCCAGCCTGGCTCACATCAGAACCTTTACTGGGATACAGAGATACCAGTCCACTAAAATCAAGCCAACTAAAATACAGCGAGGGTCATCATCTAGTGGGAAGTATTAGTACACACAGAGGTTGGCTCAGGATACTTAAAAATGTTAGTGCTTTTCTTTCATGAAGGCCTGGAATTCCTTCTCCTCTTCATAGTGACTACAATACTTTCTGACAAACTAAGGGAGAAATGTGTCTCTCTGGCTTACCAGCTCTCCTCATCCCTAGCCCTCCCTCCAAGGCACCAATTGCAGGAACACAGGGAAATGTTAGCGTGAATCCACTTAAGCAGAGAAGAAAACTGAAGTCTACAACTTTATCAGCAAGTGTTCAAGCTGCAAGTCTCATTACAACACATCTGGAGGAAACCCCTCAATTACTGCTAAGAAATAAAGGTTGTGCAGAGTCTGAGCAGCTGGAGCTTCCCAGAAGCTTCTGTTCTCAGGCTGCAAGGAGCTGCAGTTCAGATACTCCAATTTGAGTTGGTTCTGAATGGCGTATGTGATGGCACTGAACTGCACTGACAGGTACATCAGATTGTCCAGGTATACGGTAGAGAGCTTAGGTGTCTAAAAAAGGCTCTAAATTAAGTCCTAAAGGGCACCCCTAAAAATCAGGTGTTGCAGCACCTGTCTTTTAGATATTCATTATTTTTATATCACCTACTGAAGGTTGAAAATAATAATGCAGTTTTTGAAGAGGACAGCAATCATATTAAGTCCTGACTTCCAAACTACGATAGAAACCCCACCAACACACAATACTCTTCAGTGCACATTCTAGATCTGTGGTAAGTTTTTCAGGATAGACTGATAACCACTCAGATGCATTTTTCCAATGTCCATAAAATGTCCAAACCCCTTTTTTCCTAGATATTCCATAGAGTAACAATGCTTCCCACGCACTCTTTTAGCATGCAAAACTGTAAGAGAAGCTCAACAGTCTAAATATTGAACCAAATTAAAGTTATATTAATTTCTTACACTGATGGCATTGAAATATTTGACAGTTGCTCCAAAGATTGATTAGTTTTCAATACCTTCTCATCTAACACTTCATTATAAATCAGCAGATAATGACAATTGTGCATATACCACTTCAACAAAACAGCTTGCAGAATAGGTCTTACAGTTGCTGCTAAATACAGAAAAGTTAACTGTCGTAAATGTTAACATCAGGCACATCGATATCTAATGTACAGGAATCAGGACTATGGTCTGTGTGGGTAAAACTGATTTTATTTCAATTGTTAAGTAGCTATTTTGACTTTTCAAGATACCCCACTATCTTAAAGAACTATAGCAAAGGACCCAATTCTTCAAATGTCCATTGTGCAGTGTTTTCCTTTACTGGGTATCAAGTTAAACTTGAATTGCTTTAAAATTTTAACTATAATTGTAACACAGGGCAAAATAGCTATTTATTACACTTTATATCCATATGTACAAGTGTAAATGACTGTGCAGAAGGGTAAGGTAATTAGAGAAACAGAGCTCCACAGAGCCACAAACCTGAAATAACTGACTATTTTTCCATAGTTAGATCTTTACTGGTAATGTTTAGACCCATGAAGTCAACGACAACAGTGTACTTGTTTCATGTACAACAGCCTCCACATTTTCTAATCCAGAGAAGCTGTAGCATTACAGCTCTAATTTATCCCAGTGTAAAAAATATTTGTGTGCAGAACTCCTGATTTATTATTGACTTAGATGGATTACCAAGCTCTGCTTCCTTCGTTAGCCTTGAACAAAGGCTAAAGTTCATGCCTTCACTTAGCAGCAGATGTGCATGAAGTTTGACCTACTGGGAGAGGTACGTGAACATGAACTTCAGCATGTTTCACAGTCAGAATTTGACAAAGCCAGTTCCAAAAAAAAAAAAATGTGTTATTTCATATAAGAGAAAGTATCAGGTTTATCCCTTATTTTCACAAGACTTCATTGCCTTATTTTTTCTAATTCCTTTTTCTGTCTAACAAGTTTCTAGCAGATCTTTAAAGAACATATCACTGGTTTGCTTGAGAGCAAAAAAAAGAATAGTGCATCGTTATGAGCAATTCAGATTTCAGATAAGCTAGATATAATGAAAGGCTGTTGCAAGATTAGCTCTTGCCATTCAACCCTGAAAAATGGCAACAGTCCCATCCGTGTTGAAAACTAAAGGCAAGTAATTCAACAGCAGAATACAATAGTATAATTTTACACCAACATGTCAGATTTAAGCTAAGCTAGAGATAATTAGAAACTGTTACAAGATTAGCACTTACCATTTAACATCAGAAGATTGTCAGTCCCTGGATGTGGATAACTCAAGCGACCTTAAAAGAACACAAAACCCAAAGAACAAAACAAAACAAATGCAGAGGTTTTAGCTATTACACTGGAAAAAATAATGAAAATCACTGCTTGGAATTTAAATATAAACTATATTTCCAGTTTGCCTAAGGGAAATAAAGAGCTAATATTTAACTCCAAGCACATTAACCAACAATACCCTTGACCCAAGTTAAAGCTGACAAGAACAGACTTCTTAACCTTAATTCTCTGGTCATAAGATCTGCAATGTGCTTTGGGATCAGCTCCAATAGGATAAAGCCACTTTTTGTTTCATGACACCCAGAAATAGAAAAGCTGACTGCTTTAGTCTTCTCTTTCATAGTGACTGTGAATAACTGTACTATGCACATTGCTTAACAGAGTGGCATTTCTACAGTTTAGTGCTTCTCTACTGATTTAATACAAATCATGTTAATAGGAATTAAAGCATTAAAATTTTATTAGCCAATTTATGATTGTATCTTGGCGTACTACGTATAGCCATTATATGTAACATTTTTCAGTAAGTCTGGCCAAAGCAGAGGACTAGGGTATCTACAGAATTCACAAAATTAAAGAGTATGCTAGATAACATTTTCAGCATCTTATATTGAATAAAACTTAGATTAAAAACTCACATCCAGACATTAGAAATTTTCAAATATTGAATATTACTGCATTGGTGAAATGTTTAATAGATAAGTGAATGGTTTTAAAATGCACAGCCTAAGTCTCTGTTCACTACAAATTCTTTTTTATTAAAGTAGATGTTTTCTGTTTACAGGAAGCTGCAAACATACCAGTAGTGCACACTGACCTAGAGAGACATTTACAATAGCTGCTGTGTTTGAAAGAAGTGTGATTCAATGTGCAAAAAGCTGCACTTCCATCTATCTTGCTATTCAAACATACTCGCTTGCTTATAATTGGTAGGCATATATAAAAAAAAAAAAAGTACTGTAAGTTAAACATTCAAATCTTTTGGAGGAAACAAGAATGTTTATGAAGGCATACGGAAGAATCCAGTCTGGAAGCAATGGGTGTTCAGAACTCACACGGGTTTAAAGGGGAATATATATATATGCATGTGGCAAGATGTAGCTACTAGTGAGACACTGTCGTACTCTTAATAAGGCTCGCTCTTTCTAAAAAGAAATACAGGGAAAAAAACAAAACCAAAACAACAACACAACAAAAACACCACCACCACAAAACAAAAACAGGGAAGCCAAATCAGCAATCCATATATTAAGGTTGTCTAACAATTCCCATATTTTCTTCTTTCCCCTGCTATTGGTAAACACATGTAATTATTAGGAAGACTGGAAATTTCTTGCAATAGTAGTTCAGTGTCCCAGGGGACACACTTAGGGTTAAATAAATTAAAAAAAAAAGTAAGTCATAGGTTTTTAAGTTTTGTTCTTCCACTTTAGGAAGCAAACATGATAATTTTCTACCATAAAACAGAAAAAAAAAATACATTATGAATTCTTACACTCCAAACTTCAAAACAGCAAGATTAAGGTAATTTAGGATTAAGATAATTTAGTATATTTTATACAGCCTTATTACTTACAAGATATGTGGCAAAAAATATTTTTATATAGCCACGTATTATTTTTCTTCCACAGATTTCATTATTATAACAGTGGATGGTATCAGAACACCTGCAGTTTAAGTAGGAACTATTTGCTTTGGAATTTGAAAGTGGGGAGAAAGTAAAGGGCAAGGGCAGCCTCCTGGAAAAGGACAGACAAATACCACCCAAAAGGACTCTGCTGTCTTCTGTAAGGTTGACAGCATTTTTGAGCAGGCTTAGGTAACATACTAAACATAAATCTTTGCAGAAGCCTCTGTCTTCATGTTCCTTATCTTCAAGATGTCCAGTTTTAATATAAGCCATTTTTTTGTCATGCTGAATATTTGCAGCTATACCTATAGCAGCTATACCTATAGCAGCTATAATTTTTCTTGGAAATATAAGTATTTTTCCCTTCTAGCAAAGCATACTGGTGTAATAGGAAAATAATTAGAAACAAGGCATTCTTAAAATGCAATCTGGGTGCTGCCAGCCTGGTATAGAACAAGTCACTTTGCTTTACTTTTTCATTTTTTGGTCTATAATGGTAATACTCATCTGCCTAACAGCAAGGATTTTACAAGATTATTTATTGTTACCACTTATATAGGGTGCTACAGAAATACTTTGCAACAATATGAGCTGTTTCTTGCAAATTAGAATGCTTTATCTATTTAGAATAACAACAGAAATTGTGAGAAATTATCTCAGCTTGAACCTCCTCAAGTTGGTGGTGACAGCAAAGCAAAAAAAAAAGATACCCTTCTGCAATTACTACAGAAACAGAGATCGGTCTTAAGGAGAGAGAAACCCACCAGTGTCTACACCTGAAAAGGAAAGCTATTTTAGAAGATATCAAATTCTGGGTTTACAACCCTATTTTTGCATTTCTGTGCTTTTTTTCACATCTAGCTTCACAAATAAGCTGCATCTGAATCACAAGTGCCAAACTGAAAACATTAAATTACTAAAGTCCTCTTCATTATACGGCGGGGGGAGTGGGCTGAGTGCACTGGGGAGCTGGACCCACTACACTGTGAATCACACAAATGCCAAGAAACCAAATCTTGCTGTGTTTGGGAGGTAAATTTCCTAGCTCAGATAATGAATGATTTGAGGGTTAGAAAGGAAAATGAGTAATGCCGTACTCAGTACATGTCCAGCTGTACTGATACTTCTTTTGAGTTTTATTTATATGATTATTTCAATGAAATCACACTTTATATTATAGCATTCTGGTGAACTTAACACTTGTGTTTTCTATCTTGTCTAGTACTTGGACTTAAAACCTTAAAAGATTTTTTAACATAGAAGGTTTGATTGCTTTTTCAAAATACAATGACTGCTACTTGATACGTTAACTTAGATTCTTCTCCCTCAGATTAACCTGAAGCAAAACACAGTATTTCTAGGGTGTCCACGTGAATTTAGCGATATATATAACTTCAGAACACTTGTGTGGAACCAGGTGCAAGATCAGTCATACAGAACTCCAATTACACTATTTTTTTAATGGATTATTCTAGTTAGATGGGCATATATAATATTAAACCTCACTTAAAATACCAGTAGATAAAATACAGATGGGAGCGCCATCTTACAACAATTTACTTCTATCCCATATTTCTTTCAGTCAGTTACTTTCACTGCATGTTGGTCAATGCTTTAAAAAAAAAAAGTAGTACCATTTTAAGAACAGCACTCACCACAAATACTAAGCTTATGAGAATACAGATGTAGTTGTGCTTATTTTTCATTTCAAGGCAAATTCATATCTACTTTTGGAAATACATATTTTCTATTACTATTAAACTGTTAAATTGGGATAGTTTTAAGTGTAACAATTGCTTTAAACATTGCTGATAATTTCACAAGTTTGATATTCCATGTCTACTGTCCCCTCTTTTTTTAAAGTTCTTAAATGGTTAAGTGAAGACTAAGAATCACAAACTCCTTTCCTATCTTCCTTTTTTAAGGAATGTCCAGAGTAGAAGAGAAAAATTTTCCAAGTTGAGCTCATCCCAAACTACTTTAACAGACCAGGGAATGGCGGAGGGTTGCAGCAGTTTCGGAAAGCTCAGGTTTTGAATCAGCGTAGTTAAGGCAACAGTGCAAACCCATGTTTGGACGACACCTAGTTACAAAAAGCCTAGATATACACTTTGAAATGCTTGTGTAAGAATTATGTAAGTCCTAATGAGGCCATATGTGCTGTCTCTGATAGTTGATCTATTTAGCCAAATCAGTCTATCAGTCAAATATATTCTTTTATCACAAAAGGTTTATATGACAGAAAGAGGAAACAATCTGTATGTACAATTTCAAAGCATTTTATATGACTAAGAGCAAAGCTTTTCCTTCGATGCTTTTTTTGTTCAGCCTTGGAAACTCCTTTCTGAGTGCAGTCTGAATTACTCTAGGAAGCAATTGTGTAACTTTAAACCTTAGAGCTTCATAACACAAAATATAAAACAAATTTCTTTGAAAACAAAAGTTACTATACTCAAAGAAAGAAAATGGTCTCAATAGTGCTGCTGAGTCACCAATGCCTTTCTTTTTACTTCACTGAGTGTGTGCCAGCAGGTTGCTTTAAAAAGACAGACATCCAACAGCTGAAAAGCTCAACTAAACCAATTTAAAGGGAAAATAAAGAAAGAGGAAGACCAACTTTTAAGTGCATCAATTTATTTTTCCCCACAGATAAGCCATACCTAAATTTTTTCCATTATCTATTTTAGCCTAAATCTGGGCTATCCTGTTTCTAAGACAGCTCATTTTCTACAACTTGACATCAAGAAGTACTGCTATTTTGGGAGGAAAAGGGGGAAAAAGTAAAAGTACACAAGAGGTATGCCTGGAAATGAGTTATACCACCAATTCACATGTATTTCAGGCTACCAATATTGTTAAGTCTCTCAAAATAGTCTTAAGGGCTGTTAGAAGAATAAAATGGGTATTTAAGAGATGTGGAAATTAATCAATTTATTTTTACTTTTATTAATTTTAATTTCAGTGTATATTCCATTGATTGGATGGGGTAATCTTAACTATTACTTACTGTATTATTAGGAAATGCATTTCAAGAAAGCTGCATGGGAAAAATTAGTTTTAATGTGATCAGTATTTCTGCTGCAATGATTAGTGAAGCCATGCATCTATACCCTATTAATCTACCCTGAAAAATGTCTTCCTTCTTTTGATCATGTCTGTAGTAATAACTAAAGTTTGTCTAAGTGAAGCTGAAACAATCCATCTATAAGCAGGTTTTTTCGCAGGCACAAACTTAGCTTTCAGTGAATCGTATTTGAAATAAAGTTTTTTTTCATGTTCATGAAAGCAAAAGTGGTGAAATTTGACTTCTAAAACAGATCTTGAAATGCATAAATTAAAGCTGTGAGCTAGTACACACAGTGTCTGTTCTGTATTGTGTAAAATCTGAGACAAGATGCTTAGTCATACTCCAGATATTGTAAGCAGCTAAATCTCAAACACGTGGTTAAAATTCCAGGGACTTTCATTTTACTGCTGTGGCCAGATGTAAAAGATGCATTGTTTTACTGTTTTAAAACTTGTTAGAAAAACATTTTCTAGCACTATATATTCTTTTGTTACAACAAAATATTTTATACATTAATAAGAACAACAAATAAATAACAATATTCTTAATCCTACATTTTACAAGCAAATATGATAGGATCTTAAGCAAATGTCGTATTTTCTGTGGTGAAAAGCCACAGGTATTGACATAACAAAATCAGTGTTTTGCGGTTTGCAGTAAAAAAAAAGAATTAAAAGTTGCTAGAAAAATAGAAAAATGCCAACTACTGGTGACTAAACAGAAGAGGGGTAGAGAGGAACTAGAAGGTTTCTCTAGGACGTGACCTCCTCCTCCCATTTTCAGGCAGTAAGGAACATTTCTTATGTGTAAATGCTAATAACATAGCTGTTTCAGCTGAAATAACTTCCAAAGGGGAAAAAATATCTTAACCAATTTAAATAACAGCACACAATTATTTTACTTAAATTCATTTAGCATGTGCATTATTCTCTGGCACTCAAACAAAAAAGTGGATTTCTTTTGAATTCTTCACTATCTGTGGCTTCCATCTATTTAAATTTAAACATAAAACTTAACATTGCAGGAGTATGATGGTGAAACTGTTTAAAAAAAAAAATAAATCTCTTAAGCTGTAGACTGAAACCATATACTCAGATCCCTAGAAAGCAGAGAATAACTATGGAAACGTTACTGAGCTTTTCTGCTAAGTATGATTCCAATTCACTTTAAAATCTTAAAGCTTTACCTTGTCATAGTCTTGCTGAAAAATTATTATTAGAAATACACAATTTTCATTTACTGTAGCTTAATGAGCTATGAACAGATGAATAAAAATGGGTGTTTTCTGTGATTTCTGTGCCTCTGAAAACTGTTCTACATTATGAAGCCAAAAGAAAAAAAGGCCAGAAAAAGTGGCTTGGGCTCCCTGCCCCAAAGTTCAAAACTAAACACCACCTAGGTATGGAAAAACAGAATTCAAAAGAGAGTGTCAATGTACAGTGAACAGAGGAATTAAAATCAAAGCCCATAAATATTAGCTGTTTGCTTACTGCTGTGACCAAATGATTTGAACAGAGCCCAGAAGGGTAAAAGGAACTAGCATTCTAAAGCCAAGTGTGCTTCTGGGCTCCTTCAGAAGAAACAGAAACTGAGAAATTAGATGCATTATTATTCTCCATGAGCTTTAGAAAAACCAAACAAACCAAACCAAAACCACCACAACAAAATAAAATAAATAATAATACCACCACCACCCCCCAAACACAACAAAACTAAACATTAAAACAAAAAACAACCACCTGAAATTATCAGTGAACTTTTCATCTTCCACTGCAAAGAAGGGCAAAAATGACCAGCTAACACTGGTAGTGGTTTGATTCCCTTCCTACCCTCTTTTGGCAGCCTCTAACAGAACAGTGTGTGTTCAGAAACTGCGGTAGAATTTCCAGCATCAAACAAAATTCAAATAAAACTAACTATGAATTTCTTGGAGAAAAGGAGGAAGGGATGGAAGGAAGAAGGAGGAAAAAAAAATATCTATGATGTCACTAAATCTTCAGTTTTATCAACAACTGCAAACCAGTACTGTCAATAAAATACAGCTTGAGTTGACCTTTCATGCAAGTTGAGAAAAAAAAATTACTATTTTAATATCAACCTAGAATAAGTTAGCAATCAGTATTAATTCAAATACACGGAATAGATGCCTTCTTTTCGTAATTTAGCTTAACATACCTTTAAGTGGATCATGCTCTGCTCTCATAATGTCAATAAGGGAGTTTTCCAAAGAGTGCATATTCAGACTGTCATACATTCTATTTCGATCCTAAAAGAGAATAAGAGCCTTAGTATTTGGAAAACAAATTGTGTATTTTTAATAGGAAACTTGATAGGAAGACAAAATTGCTTTCTAAAGGCTATACACTAAAACACTGTAGACAGACAAGGATAGAAAAGCTCAAAATACCTGAATTTATAACAGTAAGTTTAATAGCATCCAAATGTAAAATAAGAGATGTACTGTGAAGAACTTCTGTGTATGCCCTTTGATAGTTTGTGATTGCCCGTTTCATTCAGAACTGCTTGAATCAGTTCTAGTGATCCACAGCAGTTACGCACTAAGCTGTTTAATGAAGGAGACTAATGTCTGTAAGAGCTCAATTTCATTTCATGCAGAAGTTAAATAGTGAGGTGGGGAACTAGAGGACGAGAAGGACAGTCACCTCATATGAAAGCAAGCATTTTCTTGGTGCTAGGCTAAGTATATTGCAGAAGCCCTCAGACCCCTGCCGAGACTGCACTTCTGAGTGATTAATCTGAGACGCTCTGAATGCAAAGACTTGAGTTATGAATGGTGAGCACTTAAATGGTTAAAGGTTGGAAAATTAAAGCTAGACTATGAAAAGAAAATGTCACAAAGCTTACTAAGAGATAATCCGCCTTATAAAGAAGGAGCTTTTTGCACATGAAGATTATTAAGAGATACCATGTTTTAAAAAGACTTCCACTAAAAGTAAAAAAAAGTTATTGCAATAATTTATAAATGTTTTCACTAATTTTATGCTCAACTAAGACAATTGCTTCCATGTTTTCTAATACACTCAAGTTACAGAGAGAGGAAAAAAAACTAACTTCCTTGGTCTTTTGGGGGTAGCTTCAGAGACTGAACGGTTTTTGTAAAACCTTAATCTTTTCTACTTGCAAAGCTTCTGCCTGGACTGTACTGCACTTAAAGGAATCCTGTAATGCCTTAATGCTACTGTTGTCTTCTCTCTGCTTGCACTGCAGTAATTCGACAGGGTGGGGTAAAATACACCACGCCCATCCTGTGACCATTAAAATCCACTGAAGAGGCCACCATCCACTTAGAACATATATATAATGGGGACAGTAGGTATCTGACTCACACGCATGGTCTTTCCATGACAGGTCAGCATAACAGAGATTAATTTTGAACTACATCACTCAGCAGCAGGCATTCTTCATGTTTGGGAGGGTGGGGGAAGGGGAGGGGTGTGTGAAAAAGCAAGCTTTGATACAGAGACTGTGACTTTCAAACAGCTTTGCAAAACAAGCCATGATGAAATGGAGATTTTACTTTAATCTTTCTTAGAAAGTTTATTCAACTTGATAGAACATGGGGATGAAGAGGGAGAAACCTTTTTTCCATCTCTCTCCTTCAAACAACTCTAAAGAATAATGGCCTCCTGTTGGGTAAGCAATCTGCTGTATTCATTTGATCAGATCCTTGTGTTTCTTTTTGGAAGCCCTCAGATAACTTTAATGATAATAATGTTACATTTAAAAAGTAGGTTTCTCTTGACTCCTGCATGTCCCAGACTGACCCTTTGCAAGGTGATCTTAAACCTGGTTTGAGTGCCAAAAAGTAACCAGTACTATTTTAGTTCACAGCTGCCTTATTTTCAGACTGGCTGGCTTTCATCCAGTTCTTCAGCTGTCCTGAGAAGCACCAGAATGAAACAGAAATTACTGATTTGCTTCCATGCCCTTGCAGGTTTGTTTCCCCATAGCACAATAAAAAGAACCTGCTTATCATAGCAAAATTGCTTTCTACAGAAGGTGTGAGTAGTGACAAAGCTGGATCTGTTCCCTACTATCTCTGAGCATTCAGAAAGTATCTTATCAGGATTTTTAATGAAATCTTAAAATCAGCTGAAGTCAGTACTTGGTAGGTAGCAAGTGCTTTTGCAAAACCCAATGCTGAATAAACAGAAAACATGCTTTGTAACCTCTCTAGCTGATAGGGGAAATTAGCTAGTATTTGTAAAAACTGGACTGAACCATGTGACACTTTATCTTTGTTATGGGCTCATTAAATAAGAAATTTTTTTTATTTTTTTTTGTCATTGCTATATACACATATATTGAGTTAACACATCTGGCAAATGGTCATTATTGTAAACTTAACCTGTCTCTGGAGAATAGAATCCTGCAAGAAAGAGATCCATCATGGTTAATTCCTAAAACTGGCTCACTTGGTTGTGAATTTTTTAGAGGAATGGAAAAGTAAAACATAAGAATGTGCATTTGTGATTGATCTGTAAACTGTTTCATTGGCTGACGGTGCAATGATTGTAACTTCACTCTTGCATCAGGCTGTTTTGCAAATTCTGTGCATTCAAAGTGAAAGGTCTTGCGCTGCTGGAAACAGAAGAAAAACTTTTCCCATTCTCTTTACAACTTAGGAAGTTCATGTATATATAGTTAAAAAAAAAAGTTTATTTCTTTGAATTGTGTTACTTAATTCCTGGCAGTGAAAGCATCCGGTAGGCATGCACTGTACGATATAAAACTGTTGTCCATTCACTAAAGTAAAGCAGGAATTAAATATTGGAATTGTATTCTGCCATTTCACTATCCACATCACACTATCCACTTGTGAGCTTGGCTAATATCTACATAATCAGTGCTTGAAACTTTTAACATCTACTCCAATTCACACTGATGAGCTACATATTATAAAGCAACATTATCTGAAATTTAGCTATCTCAAAAGGAGTAAATAAATCTTCGGGTACAAGATTTTTATTTTAAACCTTTGTGCAATTAGGCTTTATAATGCTAAAACGCTGCTTTGTGCTCCCCAAATACAGATACCACGTCTTTAACAAGCACAGTTATGACCTATGCAACTATGAAACTTTTCAAAGTAGAACTTAAAAGTATTTCAGTAATGTAGGCCATATCAGCAAAGATTTTCTAGAAAGTTCTGCAGTAGGAAAAAAAAAATCCACATTGGTTTGAAAGGGGACAGTTCTACAATAACATGCTATGCTCTACTTAATCAGAAAACTTCCACTGTGATTTTCCTCACTCTTCAGGACAATCATGGAAAGTACTACCACTGAGTATGACTGTTTTAGATAGTTTTCCATGCACGTGGAAATAGTCCTTATTCTTGGGCCTATCTTTAGTGTCATTATTTCACACAGCTGATAAGCAGTTATCTTCTAAAACAATGTGGAACTACTTTTAAATTAATAGTTGCAATTCTTAGGATAATCAGCAGTACAAAGGCATTGATACACAGGTGTATACATTAATACAAGTTTTGCATCATCCTGACTCCAAAAGCCCCTTTGTCAAGGCTGAAATTCTGTAAAATATTTTGCACTTCCCTCACCCCTGTGGCTCAGTCTTGTGCCAAGAAATGAGTGAACTCTTGCTGCATCAGGAGGCCCGTATCTCAGTGGAATGTCACAACATAATGCTGCTTTTTTCCCCCCATAGCCAATAGATAACTTCTCCTATGTACTAAAAAATTCTCACAGTAACTTTTTATTTCTTTTTAACTGTATGAACATTTGAATCCTGCTTGACCTACCTTTTCAACACCAGAATCAGAACTACATTCATACACACCAGAACTGAAAGCATGGGTTTGGTATAACCAACTACAGACTCAGATGTATATAGCTAAGTGACAGATTATCACCTCAACTTAAAAGCTGAGACTATACAAGAAAGTTTACAGAAAATTCTGAATTTTTACAAATTTACACCATCTAGGAGAAGCATGAAACATCCCGCCCATAGAATACAGTGAGTACTAGAAGGACTTTTTGACAATGTCATGCAACACATCTACAGAATGTGCATTTCATAAGCCCTCCCCCCATACATCCGCAAGTGGAACAAATGGGAGGAGGGTAGCTTTCTCTGAAGAGCAAGTTTCAACATTCAGTTGTTGGACAAACCGTTTTTCTTGGCACAACCTATTTAGGCCTTCTAAATATATCCATGAAATTTATGCAAAGATTATCCTGTTTGAGCATTTGCAGAAACTCAGTGCAATCATACCTCAAAGCTAATATTATTGTCATTTGCACATAAAACAAATACAAGGACAGAAACTGTTAAGCAGTGAATACCATTTTGCTAATCTTTAACCACAAACACTAAAAATAATTTTCAGAGTTAAGAAGTCGACCAACTTTGAATATTACTTTAAACTATTGATCTACAGGACTACTTGAAGTAGAAAATAGACTTCTAATATGCATATTAAATTTAGGAAATACAAATATTTTTAAAGTGTTTCTTTACACACCCCTTCATATTCTAAAGAAATGCAGCAGCATCTGATGGGGGCTGGAAACAAAAGCCATAAAGCTTCAAGTCAGTATGCTTTTAGCTGGCTGCAATAAAGACTGTAGCTTTGGCCTTTCTGAAAAGCTCAATTAAAGAAATCTTTAAAAATATTTTCCCAAATTAAAATGTTAACAAGTTCCATTTTTTCACCTCAAAACTGACCTGATTAAAAATGTGTTCTAAGACTAGAAAGTGACAGCTGATTTAATAATAGTCACAGACTTAAAAAGTGAATATAGTATTCAGTGTTAACAGTAATAACCTAACAAGTCCATTGTATATTCTAAAATGCAATATTTTCTAGCATCTAAACCTGAAGTCATTCTAATTTTAATGAAGATAATAATCATAATGAAGATATAATCATAAGCCCATTGTTGAAACCACAGCTAGTGTAAGTGAGAAATTTAACACAACTACAATTTCAGCTATGTAAGGAAGCCAAGGAAGAAGGCTTAGACACATGAAATTGCTTGGTTACTCTCCATGGTGTCATTAATGGTAAAGATGAACTATAATATCTGGTAGACATCTGTGAACAGTTAGTCTGACAACAAAACCATTTTCAAGTTAAAATGACACAATCAGCTATGTAATCTAGCTAAATTGAGCCTAAAATGTACCAAGAACAGGTCCTGTGGAAAAGACACACCTACTCGACTGCATAAGCATTTAAAAACAAACGAATAAAATCCCAACAGCATTGTACTATACCGATACTGGAGTACATCAGCTCAAGAATATACATTTTCAAACCAAACACGTTATGGAGATGATTAAAGGCTTTGCAAGACTGATTTATGAAGCAAGTTGAGAAGTCCTCTATGTTAAAACAGACCAAACAAACAAAAATACCAAAAAACCCCCAACAAAAAAACAAAACCAAATAAACAAAAACACTAAAGGAACAATTAAGACATGAATGTTCATGGCTTCAGCAGGCAAATTCCTCACTGGATTAAAAATTGTCTGGAATATCAGACCCAAAGAGTGGTGGTGAATGGAGTCCAATCCAGTTGGCAGGCAGTCATAAGTGGTATTCCACAGGGCTCAGTACTGGGGCCTGTTCTGTTTAATACCCTTATCAATGATCTGGATGAGAGGATGGAGGGCACCCTCAGTAAGTTTGTGGGCAACACCAAGTTAGGCAGGAGTGTTGATCTGCTCGAAGGTAAGGAGGCTTTACAGAGGGATCCAGGCTGGCTGGATCCATGCGCTGAGGCCTTTAGGTTGAGGTTAACAAGTCCAACAGCTGAGTCCTACACTTGGCTTGCAACAGGGTTCAGGAGGAATGGCTGGAACTGCCCAGTGGAAAAGGACCTGGGGTGTTGTTCAACAGACAGTATTTAAAGGATGTACAGATGTGGTGCTGAGGGACATGTCTTAGTGGTAGATTTGGCAGTAGTGGGTTAATGACTGGACTCAATGGCATTTAAAAGTTTTTTCCTACCAGAATGATTCTATGCTTCTATAATTTGAAGGGGAAGTTGTTCAAGTCTCAAGTACATTTTGTTTTTTGTTATTTTTTTTATCTTCTTCACACCCCTCATTGAGAAGTACCTATGTAGTTTTGAGTACTTACATGCAAATACATCAGACCACAGAGTTAATATAGTTTTGGATAGATGTTAAGTAGAAACATATTCATTTTACCCTAGAGAACAACTGTGCTTTGGCAGACAGCATGAGGTGAGATATGCTACTTGCATATACATCATTACTATGCTATAACAGCTGCTAAATATTTAAATTTTTCTAACTCTGATTTTGACTTGCATTAATAGCATGGGCTGTATTAACTGAAGCAAATTTTAACAGTAAGAAGTAATTCTTAGTTCATAAAGTCACAAAAACATTTGTGTGGTAAGCCTCACAAAATTTCTGCTGATTCCTTTGAATCATTCATCTGTGCGGCTCCAAATACCAGTTATTCAAAAGTCTTGGTCCTGAAGTTGAAAGTATGGCAGTAGACCATTTTTCTCCAGTTAGAGATATCCCCAGTCTCCAGACACAAATATCTGTTTTTCTGATATTTAATCAGACCCAAGTAATCAATCTATGATTGATCTAATCAATCAATGCTTTAAAAATCCTGAAGACACTGCTCTGTAGCAGGTATTGCCTTAGTGAAAGCATACTGGTACAGCCTGCCTTTTAAATCAATGTTCGGACAGCTACGCCAGTCTGAAGAGACTTTAGCAGCTAGGTACTACCAACACCTTCAAGTTTAACACAAGCTGCCAAACTCTCAGCACTTAACAGGCCACCTATTTAGGAGTCTAAATATGGCATTAAATTAGGCACCCAACTTGAGCAACTTGCTCTTCATCTAATATTGACCAGTACGCATATCATCTAGATTACCCATTTAACATGCACCGAAACAGTCGTACTGAGGATCTGAAACCCACCGAACCGAAGTCATCGTAAGACAGAAACAACGTGACAGCATTTTAAATTAAATATGGAAAACTAGCACTTGTTGTGACTTCCAATCTTAAAACTCATTTTGCTTTACACATCTTTTGGTTTCTTCGAAAATTAGTATTTAAAAAAAAGTAGAAAAAGTCTGCATTTATGAGAGATGGTACTTCACCACCTGGAAAGTGGTGAACCCCAGCTGGAGGGCTATATTCAAACATAGAGTAATAAAGCTCAGCATTTAGGACCACAAACATTGCATGTACTGTTCATTTGAACAAAAAAGGACAAATCAAGGTGAAAAGCACCAGGATATGCAGTGTATTTCCTTAAATCAAAAGGAACAAAGAAAGTAAATTCATATTCATAGAATGAAGTGTTTTTACTAGAGTGAAAACAGTTAAATACTAAAGTGTCTAACACTGAAGTGTATTAAACTGTTATGCTATGTTTTAGTAAGCTTATTTGCAAGATGTTCAACATTAAGCTTGAAGTCAAAATAGGGCTAGCAGACACTGCAATCTGTAAAATGTTTTAGAAATGGTTATTTTTTTTCTCATCCAATGAATATAAATAAAAAAGGTATAGAAAAAGACTGATTTCTGTGTTTTTGTTTAAGCCACATTAATGCAAAGCTTTTTCTTTGTTTTTGATAAATACTTAGTATGTGGAGTTAAAAATTTATTTTTAGCTTTGCACCCTGTATTCTTTATTTTTTTATTATTTTAGATCAGCGAATAAAAAAGAATATTCACGTTGTCTAACTTCTTGACATGCAACCTAAGTGCCTAAGCTGGAATCCAGGGGCTGTATAAGGTCAGCAGTTCCAGGTATGTTCTTCTAGAGAATTAGATTATCTAAGTAAGGAGCCTAGATTCTCTCTAAGGAGAGATACACAGGCTCCTCAATTAAATGCTTAAGTTCGATGGTGTGAATACATGACGAGATTTCTAATTGTTCCTTAACAATTCCAGTACAAGGCAAAAATCCCTTCCCTGTAAGTACCACCTATAATGCTGCAAGCAGTGTGGCAGAACTTAAACTTGTAGACATAATTTTGTCTATGAAAGAAATGCAATTACTGTAGTTTGTGTTATCTTAAAAACTTGAGGGAGAAAAAAAAAGCTTCTTACAGTGAGCCACATAAGAAAAATCTAATTATTAGCTTAATTTGCTGATGTTTAAATCAGTGTTACCATAATGTTTGGCTTTTATTTAAAAACAAAACAAAAACTCTTGAACTTTGGAAAATTCCCCGAGAGATGTCCTTTATAACTACTGTAAGCAAAAGCAGCTTTGCTGTAACTAATGTAGCTACTGTGAATTCAACTTTACACAGGTTATGTTTCAGTTATAATTATAAAGTATAGAAAATCTGCTTTCAACCCTTTAAGTGATACACATAATTACTTATTCAGTTATCAGTAATGACATTCACTATCACTGGTATATTAGTTTTATGCCAAAAAGCCATGATTTTCATCAGAACTGATGTCAGTTCTCTGCTGGGGATGATCCACCAATGCAAACACCAAAGAATAACAAAGTTTTGTGGGAAGGGAAAAGCTTTGAATTTGTATGTGATTCCTCTGTGATATATCTTGTTTGCATCAGGTGCATGTTTTACAGAAACTGGATGAGCACCTGACACTGCTCAATGCCATTCAGACTTAGCAAAAATACCCAGCATTTTTTTTTAAATAGCAGCAGAGCATTAATATTCTACAAAAAGTTAGGCAGTGAAGATGCTGGCTTTTCTAAGCTGTTTTCTTTTGCTAAGCTTCAGCTAGATGAAGTTCAGAGGGGAGGTGCTTTGTCCCCTGCCATACTAAATAATTACTGCAGTTTAGACAAATACGTGATCATGTGGAAAAGTATTCTGCAAAACTGTGAGTGTTGTCAACACGTATGCTAAGATGTGTTTTCTCTGTGGAAGCTTGGAAGAAGTAAGTAACTTCTACTTACACATAAATGCTTTTGCAGTGAACTTTTCAAATGGCGCAATTTAATTACTGCTATTTTTTAGTGTCTTCTGAAATTGCTACTGTATCTTTAAGAATCCAATCTAAATACCTCAGCCTTTTATGGAAGGAGACAAGCACAGTACAAATTAGCAAGATGGGTGTTTGACAGCATCGCAATTGCCAACACAAGTCCTGATGAAAGAAGCACAAACTCCAAGCTCTATTTAACTTCATTATGACTTGCAAAATATAACAGTCATCACAAGGAATTAACCATAACGTGTAACAACTGCAAAATAAGAACACTGTTTCAGCATAGCCAAGTAATCTATGGAAACATCTAGTGTTTCCACAATAGCAGTAGATAACACAGCAACCCTTCAAAGAGGATTAGTTTGGCTGTGTTCTGCAACTATGACTTTATACATGTAAGGGAAATTTAAGATAGATCATTCTACAGTATACATATAGCCAAACATCTATTTAATTGGTGTCTCTGGCACTCACAACTAACTGTGCCCACCTTCTCACTTTGACATAGTCTCTTCAAAAAACCCCAACAATCCAAAAATGGAAACATTAATGTGATTTATTATAAAGTTAAATCGCAAGAAATTTTTTTCTACCATGAAACAATTTATGGTTTGAATGCACAAGTCTTTTGTTTAGACAGAAAATGAGTTAGTTGACTATATTAGTTGACCAACATAGAAGCTTCTAAGAGTTCAAAGTAATAGCCATGCTGACTTGGATATTGAATGAGGAAATATATTCACAACTTGTGCTTAGCTGTATATGAATTCCAGTGCACATGTCACTGCAGTTTCAACATATGATGACATTAATATTTTTAACCTTGTTCCTTGGTCTAACACCTTCAGGAGGCATTTCAGTGTTTACTTTCAACTGTTCTTGGAGCCCTCCACTGCAAAGCATTACCTATATGTAATCTGTTTTCCATAACAGATCAGGTTGAATACATAAAGAATGGCACTTTTCCCCATTTTCCACCTCCACAAAAATAATTCAAATGAGATATTCCAGCTAGCAAGGCTACTTAATGGAAAGGTCTTCACAGTATAGGCAAATACTCTTAAGTTTTCAGATCCAATGCATATACTTGGAGCAGAATTTAGGTATGTTTAACAGTCCCCATTATCCTCAAGATGACTGCAAGTATCCCAGCTCACCTTGGATAGTCGGGACATGGCCTCTTGTGCCAAACGGAACTCCACCAGCAAAATGGTAAGAAACAACAGGAACTCTAGTGGGAAATCTGGTCCCAGGGATCACCCTTTTGCCACTATTACAGCAAGCCAATCCGTATGTAGCTAATTGATACAAATACAGCTGTACAAACTCAAATATGGTCACGATGATGACAAATGAAACTCTAGCTTACTCTGTGTGAAAGCAAATTAAAAACTACTATAATAGCCTTATATGGAGATAGAAAAACATTATTTTCTCCGCAAATTAATTTGTTTGCTTTTGCTAAAATATAGTAGCTCAGTGAGACAAAAACTGAAGCTGACACAGGCATAATGAAAATTAAAGAATGTACAGAATAATTTTATTTCTATTTAAAAAAAAAAGTTGCCCAAGTTTGTTTAGTTTTTTTTTAAAAACAACATATAAAAATTACACATTTTTAGAACTGCAACTAAAACTGGGATCCCAAATAAAGGTCTCCACTAACAAGAAATGTTATGATGAAATAAATAGGCAGGAATGGGAAAATATAACAGGTAACTGAGGTTGGAGTTAAGTGACTTACCTAAAGTCACATAAGATGTCACTAGCAAAATTCAGGAGGTGAACCCAGATCTTTATTTCTAAGATATATCTTCCTGCTTAACACTTCAAAATAACAGGGCTTCCAGTCAAAACATAAAAGTTTCAAGAATATGGAGGAAAAAAATTCTCACTGACATACAAATGTCAGCCTAGAATACCAGAAAAAAAAGATGGACTTGACAAGATATTCAGAGCCATCTAAAAAGTAAGAGAACTTATGTACAAGTGAACAAACCCCTCTGATTTTTAATGGAATTTATAAGATTATAAGCATACTATAGGCAGAAAATACTTGCTGGATTAAGCATATTTTGCTCTATTACTGCATCAATAGATGTCTAGTTTCTATCCTTCTTCACAGTCAATATTCTCAGTTAACTGTAAGAATCATATATTGCTGAACACACTGAAAACTTTGGGGTTAGATGCAATTTAAGACTAAAAATAATACAGAAATATACAATTTTCAAACCAAGTATCAGGGCTGCAACCGCTGTTTAATTCTCCTTTAAAATAAAGGATGCCAAAAATGCTATGCAAGACTATGAACACTTGGTACATAGCATCCTTACCTGCAACGGAAGGAGAGTATTACTGTTGTTGTCAGTTCGGAAAACATTATCTTCAATCCACGATTTTGGTGTCAGTGATGGAGTGGAGCGAGTAAATTTAGGAGGAGCTATGACATTACCAGAAAAGGGCTTCTTCAAAGGAGAGATCTGGTTCATAGTTCCTGGAATTCCCATGTTTCCAGTTCTACGATGGTCTCTGCCATGCATTCCTCCCCAGGATATATTTCCTGTGCTCCAGCCGCTACTCTGATTGCTCCAGGGTGACTGCTTCAGAAGAGGCTAAAAAGAAAGATTCATGCATATTATTTTGAAAATGCCTGAAGTGGTTTTCTAATTTAAAAAAAAAAAAAGAAAAGAACAAAACCAAAAACCCCACCAGGTAATTAATGCATAAAGATTTATATAAACCACTCTTTCTTGATAACATGTAAATTAATTAATGAGGTAAGAAAGCACAGCATCATTAAAAAAATAATTCCCCCTCCCCCATTCACACCCCAAAAAACCTGCAGTATTTGTGCAAGCAGTTTAGATTATCATTTTAGCAACTGTATTCTTTAAAGCCATGCAACAGAACAATTCCAAGGTGTAAAACCATATTGCAAAAAAGCGTGATACCATTTTACCATACGTTAGTAGTATATAGAGAGATGTCTGCAAAAATAATGCGAGAATTTCGAAGAGGTAAATCTTTAAAATTCTTATTAAAACAATACTATACTACTAATAGTAATTATTTCTACTTAGTGAGTATTTCATTACAGTCAGTAGAAATTTATAAAGTAAAATTCAGATGGCAGACTGATTCCCCCCAACCCCAGTATTTTGGGTATCTTTGTCTCAGTATTCCCATATAAGAGCAAAACCAAGAGCACTGATTATTGGACAGACAATCTGTTTGGAGGAGTTATCTCACCATTACCCCATTAAAATGCATTATTCTGAAGCTACTGGTCAAGTATTTCTGAAGTAATGAATGGGATTATCTATGGAATTCTGCTGAGTGGAACCTGGGGGGGGGAACTTTTTTTTCCTTCCCCTTTTAGACAGGGTATAAAGTGTTTATCTAACAAGTGCACTGGTTTTTTTTTTTCAATATGAAAATGTAAGCAGCCTTTAGAAAGCAGATTTTACAGGATTAGAAATTTTTATTCCTAAACCACAACTTGTACTAAAATGTGACCTACAGTGGTTGTCATACTACCAAGAGGTGGACCCACTGAGCCCGAGTGACAGTGAAGAACAGTATTTGTCTTTAGTGTTCTCAGATCATCCCATTCTTGGAAAGGCTTTTTCTCAAACATATAAATAGTGTGTGCGCAGATACTCTGAATTCAATTCTCTGTGAAGTAAAACACAGCACTTATCTCTAAGCTTAGCTGCAAGCAACCCTGTGCTTGTAATTCTAATAACTTAAAAAATAAAAAGCATGTCAGTACATTATATAGAAGATAGAACTTTCTTAAGTCAGAAAAAAAAAAAAATGTAACTACCCCTTCCCAGAAAACAAATAAAAAAACCAAACCACTAAAGCCATTTTTGGTCAAGTAATCAGGAAAATATCCCATTCTATATAATTATAGATAATTGTGTTGTAAAACTTGAATACTTTGGTTGGACTTTCGGGAGAGGCAGGCACTCTATTGTGAAACAAACCTGAGAAGATAATGCCAAATGTTCACAAGCCTCTAATATTGCTAGCTATGCTGTCATGGCACTGTTTAAGTTTACTTACAACTCATAACTGGGTGAAAATTCCTGTACAACTCCCTGTTAGAGAATTGCTTTGGAATTTGTTTGAAGAGGGTTATTATAGATGTTCAGAACAACTGGCTCCTAATCATGATGCATCTGACAGGGACGCTAATGTCAGATTCCAGTTCTGATAAAAACGTTTCACAAATCCAGCTCTACCGATTAAAATTGACAGGATTGAATACTACAATGAAAGAAAAATTAAGATGAGGCCTATATAACTTCAGCCTTTCATAAGCAAGCAGATTGCAAGAATTGTCTATAACGCATGAGCAGGTAATACTAACACAGTAACATTAACGCAGATCTGCTTTCCTCTGATTTCTTAGAATTAATATTTTGTTACAGAAGGAAAAAAAAAAACCTTTCATTTTAAAACGGGCTCATTATGTTGCTTCATTAAACCGGCAGCAGAACTAAGGTGACCTCAAACACAGCCATTGTCTTTGCATAGAAATTAATTTCGGGCAAAATCCCTGAAAAGTCAACAACGTTGACAGCTTTCCCCTCTCAATCTACTTTCGGTGTCCTGTGCCCATCCAGCCGAGCACACCCAGGGGCTGCGAGGGCAGTGATGAGGCTGGGGAAGGGGCTTCCCAGGGAAGCAGGCACCTGCGGCGCCGGCCGGAGCTGTCAGGCTCATTGTTCGG